>JAGDQP010009148.1:11995-60386 GCA_022664845.1 Lepisma saccharinum
AGTAGGCCTATAAGCACTAAACAAATTGTTAAGAAAATGAAAATGTCTTTACTCAACTGTACTCTTCTAGAAATCGTCAAATACAAACTTAAGACTGATGATGGAAATTGACAACAACAAAAAATAACTCAACTTGACGTGAACAATCTTCAATAATGCGAAGAAGGCCCATCATCACTAAACAAATTGTTAAGAAAATGAAAATGTCTTCTAGAAAAAAGGTTTATACACATTTCTAATTAACTTCTAACTTTTTTTTTTTAATGAACTTTTCATTATTCCAAATCATTATTCATGTTCACAGCGAGGGCACACGAATACATCTTTATCATCGGCCTGGTTATGGAATGTTGCCTGATTAGCTGATAGTTAGAAACTTCTGTTCCTCTACGCATGGCTACTGGTTCAAGTCCAGTGAGAGTCCCTTGAACGGGGTGTTTTGAAACCAATTTTGTCACACTATACACACATGTTATTTCGATTAGATATTAATTATATAAAATATCTACTGTGACATTAATTACTGCTACATTTTCAATTACTATGAAGCTACAATGCAGTAACGCAATAAGGCCCACCTGGACCTTAATGAGTGACGTTGCATTTCATGTTATTTTATAATTGTACCTCCAAAACCCAGCAACAAAATCATTTTAACTAAACACGTTGTTAATACTGAAACTGTAGCCTAAATGACGTATAGTACCCAAACTAATTTCCTTCAAGCACATGGAGAAAAAATTGGAACTTACGTTGATGCAAAAATAAGATGAATGGTTTTCCTGACTACACGAATATTACGACGCACCACACTGTCGCCATTAAGAGATTGATTCGGGAATGCTAAGTAGCAATCACACTAGTAGCCTTCAGCCTTCTACCTACTGCTGCCATCTATGCACGAGAGTTTATTATATTGGAGAAACTGACACTGGGCCTTATTGTAGTCTGGGCCTTATTGTAGTCACTTACCTTACTTAATATTTTGTAACAAGCTGAAAGTAACGAGATTCCGCTGTAATTGTTACAGTCCGATTTATCGCCTTTTTTGTAAATCGGAACTATTATTGAGGTTTTCCAATCCTTTGGAAGCTCCTCCTTTCTCCATATAGCACTTATCAATTTATGTAGTTCCTTAGTGCCGTTCCTCCTGCTTTAATTAATTCGACTGGAATAATGTCTATTCCTGGTAATTTGAAATTTTTCAATTTCTTTACCGTCATTTCGATCTCGCTAGGTTCGTGAATCCACGGTTCTGCGGTATGGATTTCAAATTCCTCTGTTTGTTCCCCGTTGTGTACATTAAGAAGTTTATCGAAATAACTTTTCCACACATCGACAATTTTAGTCGGATCCATCTGAAGATCTCCACGTTCATTTCTAATCATTCCTAACCTCGGCTGGTAACCTTTTCTTAACGAGTTCTTACCCCTTTGTATAGATCTTATATGTTATTTGTCTTTCCGTTTCCTCTATCTGCTGAATCTTCTGCGTTAGATGTTCTCGCATTTTGTTTCTAAACCCGCGAGTGGCATTTCGTTTCGCGTTACTGTAGTGGTTAGTATTTGCTTCGCTTTTATTACTTACTTATTACTGTGATATTATTATATAAAGAAAATTTTCGAAAATAATGAAAATATCTTAAAATTCTGTTCCAATCATTTTCCAGAAAAATAAAAAAATAGTGTACGTATCGGAAATATGTAATGTTGTTTCGGTATCCAAATTTGATCGTGTATTGATTGATTGAGTTGATAATGCCCTAAAAATCTGGCAAGCTTCTGAGGAGGAGACCTACAGTTTTTGGTAAACTGGGTTACGAACCACGTCACGCGACGTGAACCCATGGCATGATTGCGTAAAATTGTTTTACTGGCTTTCTCTTGGGAATTCAATTTATTTGTGGTCTTTAAGCATGTTTGGCTCAGATGGATAGGATTGGGGGCAGTATGCGGTAAGGGTTGGGCGAGAGTTGAAGGTACCATCCCGACGTTTGTCTGGTGGAACAGAGAAAATAAAAAAGAAAGCTAAATTGAGATGCTCACCTTGCTCTCGGGTTAAGGATTTTTGTTGCAAGTGAAAATGTGAAGAATAACTTATTTAAAAACCAACGTATTTTGAATAATATACAGTCAGACAACTAATAACTGGTATCGAAATCCTTATTACCATCGGCTGAGAAGGCATTTTTAACGATTTTTTCTCATACTGAATTTAGTATATTTGCAAGTAGTTGGCAGCTCTGTACGATGCGACACCGCGTGGAATGGACTATTGTGTTGCTTGAGAGAGTGTTTCCACATTTTATTGCAGATCTTTTATAACGAAACGCTCATGAATTTCTTTTTGTGTATTAAAACTGTTATATTATCTTCTATGTGCTGCTAGATTCAAGTACTTCTGTGGTAAGTAGGAAGAAAGTGACCTTGGTTCCGGCATTAATGGTTCTAGTTTTGTTCAAGTATCGCCATCATGACAAAAGCTTTCTGTCAGAATTATTGAGTAGAGGCATTCAAAATGTGTTACAGATAAACGTAAGGTAAGTTGAATATATTTGCTACTTGTGTATTAACTAAACTTCGCGTGCGTCTTAATAATTTTGAAGGTGACTGGTGACTTATTGTACTTTTACCGCTTCTATGTATTTAACCACTTTCATAAATCCCTTTAAACAAAATAAGTTTTCCTTTGCGAAAAACATAATACCTGGTAGTTAAGGTAAGCAAAATTCGTGTCTGGTTATTAATATTAAAATTTTAAAGTTGAGAGTGTATTTTTCAAGCTTTGTCTTTGGGTGGACTAGGCATATGATTATGCTTCATTTCATTTCTCACGTGCGTAGGATTTAGTAAATAGGCATAAACAGTCAATCAGTGTGTTCTATTTAATCTGGAGTATTACTCAATACAAAGAAAGAAAGTAAAAATTTGATAGAAGTAAGTTCCTTCGTGTCACTGGAAGTGTTTGTGATTACTGATCAGGTGCTGTGTTGAATCACAGCATTCATCTAGTTGCGCATTTAGTCTGAAAGCTACATTGTTCTAAATAACTGTGTAGGGCTACATAATTTCACTGTTATAGGAAGAAACATTTAAGTACAAGGATCAGAATTGTTACTTTGTACTGATGATTGTGAATGGCCATGTCAGGGTTGCAAACCTATAATTTGACAAATGTCAGAAATATGAGACAAACCTTTTATGCAAGTTCAGTCAAGTGTGATGCATATCTAGCCTGTATGTTATTAATTCTGGCCTTCTTTGATAACTAAATATAAGATGAGCTATTATTCCGCATTGCTTTACCTTCATGTCAATCGAAAGATTACAGCGTTACTTCGTGAATTTAATGCCACATCTTATTCGTTTCCCTGTTATGCGGGCGACATGTTGACCAGCTAATGTATTACTGCGCTGTAAAGTAGTTCAATACCGTACATTATCAGTTTCTGCCATTTTTTTTTACTGTTTACAAATTCAGCTTAGGTGGGTTAGGTTTTTTTTTTTTTAAATATATGTATTTTGAAATTTTATATAGTTGACACAAACAGTTACTCAAAGTTAGATTATTGCCGCCTGTACCTCACAGCAAAATACTTCCGCTACTCGTAAGTAGTCCAACATTCAACTGTTCTTTCTTCCGATTAACCACTTCTCATCCTTTTTTTTTTCACTTATGCCAAGTGATTAACTTACCCATTTTTCCTGTATATTTGGCTAATTTTTTTTAATCGGTTCTGCGGAACTTAACCCGGAAATAGCATTGCTAACTCACTCATGGAGATAGATCTACTTGGAGGAATATTATTTAATTCCAGTTTCGCCCATGTGCTCACGAAATATTTTCGTAATGTTATGCAATATATAGGGTTGTTCAACCATCTACACCGTTGCGTGTGACTGTATCAGCAAAGACTACTTGGCACAATACATTGTAGTTCAGATCAAGGAACACGTCGCCAACAAGGTACCTGAATCTCGCACACACAATATCGGTACAGTTTTCATATCAGTTCGGGGTAATTTTTACGTGACGCACTGAAAGGGATACAAAAGCATACTCTGTGTAAAGGAGCAAGCTGATCTTATTAATCTTGCAATATAAGATAAATAAAATTATCACGTTAAGGGTGACCACACGAGGTTCCGGCCACTACGGTTTTAAAATAAATAGATAAGGCTTCTTATGAGTTAATATTTTTAGTCAATTGTTTCTATGTTTAGATGCAAGCTGCGTTCTCATTGACCGTTTCAGATTTTTTGAGGCTCAGGTATTCAGTACTGGAGTGTTTGACGCACAGATTTGACATCCATTTTCCACATCGTTAGTAGGAGAAAGCAGCTATGTATCGATGAAGCTAAAATTAATTTACTAGAATTAGTCACAGATAAACGTACGTTGCACCTCGAAAAGCTTCTAAGTGACATTTTGGTCAAAAGGATCAGAAGATCATTGGGAATCGACTCTTAAAATTTGATACTTGAAAACCTAGTACTGTAGTTTCATTGTTATAAAAAATATGACAAACTCATCTGTACAGCAACGTCAGAATTGACCAAAATCCACTCTGTGAAAAAGTAGCACATAAAGCATTTTCATTAACATAACAAGGAGTCATGACTTTTTTTTTTTTTTTTTTTTTTTTTTTTTGTGTCTCTTAGTTTTCTTTTTACAGCCAATTACAATTTTGGAAGGTTGTCATTTTTCCTATTTCCGCTGCTGAAGAGGCAAGTTGGCCTTTCAGGGAGTAAAAAAAAATCATAACTGAATCATTGTGAAAATTTCGATTATTATGAATGAAGATAAGAGAAATCTCCATCTAATGTTACAAAACGAGAAAAAAACTTGATAACAATTTTGATTTCGTTGAAGAAAACATGGTCTAACATAAAGTCAAATATCGATAAGAGGGAATGGTATAATCAGAGAAACCTTTTTCACTTATTCATTCTAGAGTTATGTTCTGTCATGCAAAAAAGTAAAATGAATGGCTTTTTCATTCCTTCCTATAATTTTTTTTATATTAACTTTCACTCTGTGAAGTTTTATTGATTTATAGATACATAGGGTGATTCAGAACTAAGTATTTGGGATGTGGGGGATGATTGGGGATGTGACTCCTGACATCGAAACAAGAAAAAAATGTTCCTATTAATATGGATGAAATTTCGCTTAGTTTTGGGGATACAGCGTTTCCAACGTGGAACCCGAAATTGACGCCTCCAGTGGTAAGAAAATGAATAATTATCAATAAATCAGAAACGATCCATTGAATGAAAATTTCGTTGCGTAAATTTGTTTCTAACAACATGGTGAATTATCAGGAGTGAAAAAAAAAACACGATGTCATTGGGTTGTCAATGTTGCCAAACTGGTATAACGTTAAATATTTTCAAATGGAACTACGTTGTATTAATGGATATTTGTCATTCCCTAGTGATAATAAATAACATACGTAAAGCACACATTTCAGTGTTGTAAACTATGCATCAGACTCGAAATGTTTTCGGGATTTTTTAAGGTAGGGTAAGGCAATTTGATGATATTTTTATATTCAATGACTGTATGAGGAAAATAACTTTTTTGTTAAACTATATAAACCATCCTTCTAGGCAGTGTTTTTCCATAAGTTTACTAAGATACAACAAACACACCGTAATTTAAAAAGAATGAAAACAACACTAAAGGGAAAGGTTATTTGGTGACATTATGAATTATTAACCAGAACGTTTCCTAACCAAATGTATCACTGATTCATTAAACGATTTTATACCACAGTTGTCCGCATAGGAACATTGATATGTCCTCGTCAGTGTCCTGTACCTGCCAATTTTCATGAAGTGTTTAGATGAAAAAGCTGCACTGAATCCCGTTTGCACCGTCTCGCTTTTAAAATCTTGTAAATACGAAAATTTACATTTCGAACACATCCAGGCATCATCATGATTATCTGAAGTGACGTTTTTTTTTTTCGGAAGTGTTCCAGAAAATTCATGTGTTTCTCATAGTTTTAGATAAGTCTCACTGGCTTAATATTGATTGATTGAAACCCTGTAAGTCTGTGCTAAAACATAGATGAAGTTTTAAACTTTTCTCTCCTTGAAAAAAATATTATCCTTGTGCACAAATTGGCATATAGCATATAAACATTAGACCACATCCCATGGATTTCACTTAATGTTAACGTACCTGTATTTAACAGCACAACACTTCTCTTAGATTTCTGACCATTGAGTGATCTTTGTTACAGGGCAAGAAAAAAAAACAGGTAAAGCCAACCCCTGTGTGATACGCACGCGTCGTGAACGGCGCATGTGGCAATGTGGAGGTATCGCTCCACGTATTCTCGACCCACGGTACGAAGTGAGTTAGGGGGGTCAGTCTCAAGCTCGACCGCATTCACCTTCCAAAGGTGCCCATTATTATCAAGGATACGTTGGTACTCATTTTAATAGGCTGAGTGCACCTTAGAACGACAGGCATGGTGGGAATACTGCGAGAAAATGCCTTCAGCGAGATTTTGAACCCGGACCCGCCAATCCTAATTCAGACGCGCTACCGCCTAAGCGACGGCGATTCCTACATGGCACAGATAGTGGATTGAAAGAAAGTATATGGTGTATCATGAAGGTTACAGTGTTAATATACAGAATTCTTGGTAGCTTCGAAAGGGAACGGACTATTTGGTGACAGGTCTCGTAAGAATTATCACCAAATAACCTTTCCTTACCCTACAAACTACATATATTCCTAAGTCATTTCATCTCATGTTTTATCCATAGTTTCCAACACTGCAGTGTAAGTTTTATTATGTTCATCATCACTAGGGAATGCCAAATATCCAATAACACTACGCTGTGCCACTTAAAAATTTTAAAAGTTATACCAGGTTGGCAACACTGACAACACGATGACATCGTTTTTTTTTTTCACTCCTGATATTCACCATGTTGTTAGAAACAAATTTGCGCAACGAAATTTTCATTCAATGAATCGTTTCTGATTTATTGATAATTGTTCATTTTCTTACCACTAGAGGCGTCAATTTCGGGTTCCACGTTGGAAACGCTGTATCCCCAAAACAGCGGAATTTCATCCATATTAATAGGAACATTTTTTTTTGTTCCGATGCCAGGAGTCACATCCCGAATCATTCCCCACATCCCAAATACTTAGTTCTGAATCACCCTATGTATCTATAAATCAATAAAACTTCACAGAGTGAAAGTTAAGATAAAAAAAATATATATAGGAAGGAATGAAAAAGCCATTAATTTTACTTTTTTGCATGACAGAACATAACTGTAGAATAAATAGGGGAAAAGGTTTCTCTGATTATACTATTCCCTCTTATTGATATTTAACTTTGTTAGACCATGTTTTCTTCAACAAAATCATAAGATTGTTAACAAGTTTTTTTTTTCTCGCTTTGTAACATTAGATGGAGATTTCTCTTATTTTTTCTTAATTTCTCATTCATAATAATCGAAATTTTCACAAAGATTCAGTTTAAATTAAGAAAGATATGATTTTTTCCCCTCTGAGAGGCCAACTTGCCTCTTCAGCAGCGGAAAAGGAAAAATGACAACCTTCCAAAATTTTAATTGGCTATAAAATGAAAACTAATGAAGTTTGAGACAAAAAAAAATTAAAAAATGATGTGGTTACTTACGTATATAAAAGGAGTAAATATGCCAAGTTTCATTAAAATCTGAGATGATGGGTGTCAAAAGCTTAATTTTGTTGGTTGATTTGACATGGAATGAATCCAAGGCAACTTAAGTTCTATGTGAAGTGTGCACCACATAGATCTTTATCATTAAACAAATTGTGCAGTTCCTGCATGCGTTTGTATGGTGAACGTTGATTGTTTCTTCTGGAAAGTTGTTTTTTTTTGCATATAGCATTTTCTGGATTACTAGTACAAATTTAGCGTGTAGTTAGTACATGGCCATTATGGCTGTTAACTGGTGCTAAATGTTAATTATGTTTCACCAGTTTCCGGCCACCGGAAAAGTAGAATAGAATGGGGTGAAGGTGACCAACCTAAAGGATCTTCTTACACATCTGTTATACAGAAAATGACTTCACAGTATGTAGTGACTTGTTTGTGTGAGAAAATACTAGTGGAGCATGAGAAAAAACTAGTGGAGCTTGAAACCATACAATGGAAACCACCACCACTAATAAACTAGTGCACAGAAGAAAGAAAGGAGGGAAAAAGTAGCTAGTCCAACGAGAAATAGAACCCCGTACCTGATTGGCGGTCGGATATTCTCCAAATGAAACTACTAAGCGACATATCCAAATCTTGAGCTTGTGATTTATTCCTTGAGCCTGAGCAGAACATACAGGCTGTGGGAAGGATTCCGCTTGTGGATATTTTGAGTTGAAGAATTTTGAAAAATGTGAATAAAATATATCAGAGATATTTTGATGCGGATGCAAGTTTGATAAGTGCACAGATATTTCTCAACTCGAAATCTCCACAGGAAATTGAATTCCTTTGTTTTCGACATCAGTAGAGCCGGCTGGTTCACTTAAGGTCATAGGAATAATAAGCACAGAATTTGGTCGGGTCGTCAGGTAGCTCAATTGGTAGGGCACCCGACCGGCAGTCGAGAAATCGTGACACCATTCCCTACTAGGCCAGGAGCCACACACAAGGTATTTGTGTAAAAAAGTATTAAGAGGGCTCCTCGCTCCAACCTTCCCATTTTTAACGTTTTTCAAAATATTTCAAAAACTAAGAGTACTATCAAAAATATAAATTCATAGCGTACTAGAACTTACAAATTACTATGAAATGTAACGGGCGGCAATCTTGAGATAGCTGCCATTGCATTCCATAGTAATACGTAAGTTCTAGTGCGCTATGAATTTACATTTTTGATAGTACTCTTAGTTTTTGAAATATTTTGAAAAACGTTAAAAATGGGAGGGTTGGAGCGAGGAGCCCTCTTAACGTCTAAATCCAGATGCTTCAATACGTATGTATCACGTTGGGCCTATCGCGAGTTTATTTTTCTTTTGTGTTAGTGTGGTTTACATCTCCAAGTATTAAATACTATTTCTACCCACCGCCTTTGAGATGACTTGTTCATTCATGGCTTGAATGCAAAATTAAATCGTTTAATTTCGAACCACTTGCTATTTTATCCTCTCCTCCTCCTCCTCGTAACATAGTTTCCATCGTCCTTCTGCCTTGGACATCTGGTCTTACTGTTTTACTTCTGATTCTCTTATCTACCTTTTGATTTCCCAATATTATTACCCCACACCACATACAATTACAATGTAAGAATTCTGTGTTAATTCCCTTTCGATGTTGTTACGTATTTCCTTTTTTCTCTTCTGTAGATATTCTAGATAGCTGCTACTGTCTTGTTTATGATCCTCCATTTATTGTTTGTACTACACACCTTTCGTCCGTCAATATTGGCGTTCCGAAGTGATCTTCCGTCATATGAATCCTCCTTAGTCATATTCGTCTATATTGTCCGCTCTCTCTTCAAACTTGAACACAAAGTTCACTTTGAATTTTGTTTATGGATTTTAGCCATTTCAGGCCGAACAGCGAGTTCATGTGTGTGTGAGTGAATAAGAGAAAGAAAGAAAGAAACATGCTGCTTAGGATTTTTGAACGATGTACACGTTTTAAAGGTAAAATTCAATTTAAATAACGATTAACTTCGTCAAATTTGCTGTGCTTTGCCTTTGTTAATTACTCCCAGGTTTTCGTCATTGATGTGAGTAGTAGAGATTGATTAAATAAAGAAAGCGGTGTTCTTAGTTGTTAATTCAAAGAGAGTACATTGAATATACACAAACCCGCCAGCCTGGTTGTTGAATTGTAGATTAGAAGATTAGACAGAAGCAGTCCACGGTAGTATGATGAAAGTTCACTGACAGAAGTAAGTAGGCCTACCGCCTTTTTAAATCCACAGCCAAGCAGCTATAAAATATTGGACACTAATCCTAATTGAACTGGAAAATCTAAATTCCCTCAATCGGGCTGTGCTCTTTTCAGCAATATTTTTGAAAGGTTACCGCTTCTGTATATTGACCTATCAGAATTAACTGTAACCTATTAATCATCATTAAATATTTAGGTAGAATTTTACTAATACCACGTCACCATGTTGACAATTCAAATAGTCGGGAAAGTGGAGCGAGGGGCTTAAACACGTTGTTAGGAAGAATCAGTCACTCGATCTAACCAAGCTTCTTTATGTGCTAAAAAGTCCTTAAAGATGAATCATCACTAAATCATTATATATAGGAGTAATTGAATGGGTGAAGAAGAATCTACTGGTGTATACGTAGATGTATCAATATACAAAACATGGCAATTTCTTATAATAGACTTGGTGGCAGAGTCAGTGTAACCCAGCCTCCATAGAGACAAGATAGAGTGGTGGGAAAGAGCCACTAGTGACGAGTGGCGTCACAGTGATTTGTACACATGCATTCTGCACATCGGATTCAAATCCAGGTGTATATTGGATTCCGCGTTAATATTATGTATGACCAATTCTTGGGAAGCTCTATGTTCGATTGGGACGTTATAATCGCCACTCCAATGCATTTTATACAATATCAACAAACGACAATGACGTTTCGGACGACAATGAGGTGAAAGAAGCAGTTTTGAGCCATTTTGCATATAAAACTTCGGACTATTTTTTCACGGGTATACAAATGCTAATTCAGAGATGTTAAAAATTCATTGAAGTAAAGGGTGACTATATTGTAAAGTAAGTCTTTCGTTTTCTTTCTACTACCTCTAAAAGTTAGTCAGGCCTGAAATTTTGGAATTACCCTCGTATATATATTTCAAATGTCAGAATGACTACGGTTGAAGGTGGCACATACGAAAGTTTCTGTTACTCATAAAAGATGATCAGCATTTTTAATATTAATATTAATGGCCGAGTGGTCTGCGGCGGTAGGCCATCGGCTCAAAGGTCACGGGTTCTAGTCCCGGCATGGTTGTGGATTTTAACAGCTAAAGATGAATTGTGACGGACCGAAGTTCAAAGTTACTAGACTGGCCCATATAAAAATATAGTTTATCAATATTAATATTGAAAATTTACGTGAGAAAAGCCTGACGGAGATTCACGATGCACAGGAAGTTCGTGATATGTAAACAGTAGTTGAACAATGCTGCTTGCTGGGCAGCACGTTTTTCAAAAGTGAAAATCAAGAACGCTGATCTGTAGCCAATTGAAACACGTGTTTTATTACGTAATACATAGAACACGCGATAAAACACGTGTTTGAATTGGCTACTCACCCAAATCGCAAGCAATGCAAGCGTTCATGAAATCCAGCCTTTAGCCACACTCGTGTGACATCATTTGAACCCATGACCATCATCATGTCTTTTCGATGCTAGATTTTCACAGTGTTTGGTGGTAGAAGCAATACACATGCATTGAATATGAATAATTCAGAAAGAAAGCCCAAAGAAAAGTTGTCAAAAAGAAAAATGCTACCTCAATGGAGAGAGTTAACAATACCCTATATGTAGCGAGAGTTGATTGTACATTTAATTGTTGCAAATGAAATTTTCGTCTGGAGTTTTCAGGACTATGGTGGTGGGTAGAGGTGTTGGAAGCACACGATTCGGAAAAACTCTTTCTGTAGTACGAATTTGATAGTGACTCCTTCAGTCCGCATATCATGTACTAAAGTCGGTAATTTGGTTAGATATATCACAAAATATGCTATTGGTCTAAATAAATCAGTGTACTTGCAATTACCACTTGATTCATGGAATTAAATATCGAAATTTAAACTACTAAATATTTATGTTTTACACATTCCTCTTTGGTCTTTCAATCCATGTTTCTGTAAATTAGAGGCTTTTGTAGCTCCTAATTATATTTGGAGCTTACTGAGACTAATCTATGTTGGGACACTAGACACTCCTTTACAAATCGCTAGGATCTAACAATAACAGAGATTTGGGCCAACAGTAT
Source organism: Lepisma saccharinum (assembly GCA_022664845.1). NCBI lineage: Eukaryota > Metazoa > Arthropoda > Insecta > Zygentoma > Lepismatidae > Lepisma > Lepisma saccharinum. The sequence continues at coordinate 23,983 of JAGDQP010009148.1, forward strand.
TTTTAATGTACTTCCTTAGGAGCGTAAAAAGTATTTACGCTGCTGTTCATGTAATTTTTTTCTTCTTAGATTTTTGTTTCTTTTATTCTTTATTTCAGTTTCGGACTCCCGAATAATTAGCGAGTATGTCTAGTAACTCTCCGGCTTCTTCGCAGCATGAGAGTCCTAGCCTTCTTAATGCTTTGAAGAAGAAATTTCAGTTTCAAAAGTCTGTACCTAAGATAAGAACAGGTATGTTTCTGCGCACGTTTGCGTCTTTTTTTGTTTAAATCATAATACGTTTCAAAACTTAATTCCTTTTACACAAATACCTTGTGCATGAATATTGATTGGATTATGGACATTAAATAATAATAATCATGTCGCTGGTATAGCGGGGAAGGTAGTCCCGGTCGGATGTTTGATTAATTATGGTACCAACGACATAGCAAATTCTGTGTGTGATATGATCCTCTAACCTAAGTTCAGTCATTCTAATTGTGCTGGCATTGAACGTAGATGATAGGTGAGAAAGTTTTCCGTAAAATACCTTGTGTGTTGGTATAAGCTGGAAAATCATGTTTCGCCTGGTAGCTTAATTGGCAGAGCACGTAATCAGAGTTCAATATCGTGATGTATCTGCGACCAATTTTCTTCGCATCCATCAACATAAGTTCGCTTTAAAATTTCACATAACTAAAGGATTCTTTTTGGGAATATCATAGGAGAAAAAAAAAATCAAATTTTGTCTACCAGGCCCAACAGATACTTGAACGTTTGAAACCGTCACCGTGTTTGTTTACTTACAAGCTCGCCTATGGTATCCACGTGCTACCAGTCTTCCTTTCGGTCTTCTTTTAACCTTCGTTTAACTCGGATAGGTGTTATAGTTTTAGTATAATATCTGACCTTTTTCTTGTAGCATCCAGATATCGCTTAATTGCCTCAAGTGAAATTTCGCGACTGATTTTTATCAACGTGTGTAAGTTGATCTTATTTCTTTACTGTAAAACCCATCAATTTGGACACCCCTTTAACTCGAACGGCTTCTCGTAGATACGGAAAGTTTTAGTATATATATATATCTTGTCCAAGAAGCGTCTTCTCCCGTATATCTTGAACACCTCTGTCAATGAGACATTTGCAAGAAACCGAAGGTGGCGAACTTAAGAGTTTTACTTTACCTGAAGAAAATTCTAGATACTGACATGAGGTGTGTACATAATGGATATTTTAAGGCGTATATATATTTATTTCCCCGTTGATAACCCGCGTTCTGTTTAACAAATTGTAGAAAGAGTAATTGTTTTTCATTCTAATATATCGTTGTCGGAACTGCAATACCCCCTATGTGGCAAACTTCGAATTTTTCAGCAAGGCCAAAAAACTGGTTTCTCGACTGCAGTCTGAAATACAGTTTAGTATTTGAGAGTTACTATATTTGAAAAAGTAGAAGTTATTTTTACATTAAATTTTTCTAGAGTATGCTCAATGCACAGATCTATAAGCTTGTGCCAAATTATGAAAAGTTAAAAAATGCCACACACGGTGTACCGCATTGCAGTTCCGACGACGATATGCTAATTAAATATACTTTACGTGTGCAAATGTATTAGTTAACAATGAAATTAGAATTGAGAAATGCAAATATAAAGTTTTGCCTCGGAAAAAAATTATATCAACAAATGTAATATTTGTGGAAGATATTAATCCTCAAACGTCCTCGTAGCAGTATGTACGTGGATTTCTTTCATATAGGAATTAGTTTGAAGTAAGCAGTTCTTGAGATCATTGGTAATGTACTCTCCTTGCACTCATAAGGTCTTAGGTTCGCAGTCTGACAGAGGTGATCCCAGTACGTGTACTCGCAAGTGATGGGGTAATGCATGGTGAGTTGTAAGTTCCAATACATCCTTTTATTTCGGAAACAGAGAAAATGTAGCGGTCCCCCGCAAACTGCACCGACGAGGAAACTGCAAGTCTTGTCGTCGTTTCCCAGGAGTTCACTATGCAGTATACGTCTTCTAACATCAGTGCGTTTTACCAGGCAGTTATCCATTTTATGTGTTTTTCATACCAATAAATTTCTACTCGTTCAGGATATAGATGCGGCAGAAGTTATTAGAGGATGACTCTGATAGACGTATAGAGTTTGCAAGTGGGCTCTAGATCAACATCAACGGGATCTTTCATTCGCACAGAGTGCGTTTTGTTCGGTGACTAAGCCAATTTCTATGGTGAGACTATAACAGTGGTGAGAGTAACGGTCGTAACAACAGGTACTGGAGTGGCAGCAACCATCCAAAATCGTGTCTGATATAAAGATTGTGTGTTGTGGAATATGGGACACCCGTATTACCGTAAATGCTGAGCTCTATCTGGAAATGCTCGAGAAAACACTGTTTTCTTCCTTTCTGACTGCAGGTGGCAATTTCCCCTGTTATTTCCAACAAGATGGGGCTCCACCACACTACAGAAGAAATATTCTTCAATGAAGGGAAGTCCAGTGGCCATTTGATTGGCCTGCGTGGTCCTGTGGAATGGCCACCCAGATCACCCGATCTTACATCACTAGACTTCTGTCTGTGGGGTCATCTTAAACAGTTAAATTATACTTCGAAAATTCAAGTACACCAGCTTGGGCAATGTATTCTTTAGGCCTGTGAAAGATTTTTTTTTTTTTTTTTTTTTTTTCAGAAATACGCATCTCGCACGGGTGCACAAGACAGAGACAGAGACTTTGTTCTGTTTAGCAACATAAACAATGCATTGAACGTATCAAATAACTGCACATCACAGTGTCCTTCGGAGGCACTTGTTTCAACTTTAACTAAATCACGTACCGATATGTCAAATTTGATGACGGCAGTCCATTTTGAGAAAAATTCTGGTCTCATTTGATATGCAGCTTGTGACCTCCTTCCCATTTGAAACATTTAGCCTTGATTCATGATGGTAGACATTGTCCGGAAATGTCTACCATACGTACACCAACGTAACAGCCCGCTACTTCAACCCCCCCGCTTCCAAAGTAATCTTTGATGGAGCTGTGAGATTTTTCATATTTCTTTCCCATTTTCAGAATAGAAGTGTGTTTTTGGGCTTCCGACTCACCGTGTAGTTTTAATAACAGCCAGATATTCTTTCGTAAACAGAGTAATAGAAATGTGAATCGAAATTTCAGAAGCTGCATATGTGTGAACTTATAACCTTTCTGGTGTTTTATTCTACAATACGTAGCTAGTAAATTCGCGTGGTGTATATTTAATAATGCACGTACATTTGTTAGCTATCTTAATGAACTATCTCATCTCTATTAATGGTGGTGCAGGATATTGTTATTGATCAGAAAATAACATTTCTAAATATGTATTGATAGAAAATGAAATCCTAGCACCATGAAGGAGTTACGCTGAGTGACTGAAATATGAACAGCTGATTACTATATATATGATGTGTTACAAGTTCAGAATTCACTAGATTTGCGCGCAGCCCTTCCGTGCATTCTGAATGAACAGTTGATGTAAAATTTCGTATGCTGTTCAAATTCATTCATATCACTGTAAGAAGTTGTGATAATGTGCTAGGACTATACAAAATGCCTCGAAAACTCCAACGACGTGCATGTGAACCATTAATCCATTTTGATTGAAGGCGTTTGGTAGACCTTGGAGATGGTGAATTCTGCCATGAGATTGTTATTATCGCGAAAATCATGGCAACGAGCAGCTACATCAGAACGTTGATCGAACCCGTTGTTCTGACGAGCGGGTCGCCGAAGGAATTCATAACAGAAGTTTTGCATCGCCGAGAAAAAATCTAACCTGACTTTTCTGTAAAGTGTAAAATTTTTTGAAAATTCCTGGGAAAAAATCTAACCTATGCTTGTAAATTTTATTAAAATGCTGAGGAAGGGCGCAATTATTTACAAGTAAAAAGAATAGAAATTAAAGTACTTTAATTATTTACTTTGTGGCTTACGGAACTCGCAAGTTGATTGCCGCAGTAACAAACGTTTTGCATAGGATTCTATCTTGAGTAAGATCAAGCCAGTTTTCATCACAAACACCTTCTTCTCGAAGATCCCTTGTAATATTAACCTCCCAACGTCGCGTCGTCTCGATCTTCCCTACGCTCTCTATCCCTCCAACTTACCAACCACGATGTAATACAATCTTCGTTTCTCTCCCATCCGAGTTACATGGCCTACCCACCTAAGTCGTCGCGATCTTACAATATCGGGTGAGTTGTAAATTTCATGAAGTTTTTCATTATGCAGTCTCCTCCATTCCCCAGTCATCTCGTCCCGTTTCGTTCTGTATATATATCTCTCAAGACCTTATTTTCAGCCACTCGTAATTTATGTTCATCTTTTATTTTCTGAATCGCATATTCTAACGCAAAGTTAAAAAAATAATGGCGACAAAGCATCACCGTGTTTCAATCCGTTGCGAATCTTGAAACTGCCTGACATATAGTTACCTATCCGTACTCTGCGTATCCTATCCGCACTGAAACACATCCTCACTAGTTGAACCAATTTTTTCGGAATTCCAAATTGTACCAGGATAATATTCAGTTTTCTCCTTTTGATAAAATCATAAGCCGTTTTAAAATCAATGAATAACTGGTGAACCGTCCCATTGTATTCCCATTTCTTCTCTAAGATTTGTGTCAAGGCGAAGGTCTGGTCCAACGTGGATCTATTTCTTCTAAATCCACATTGGTGATAAATTATTTCATCTACCTACACGGTTAGGCAAGATAGCAGGATATTACTCAGTACTTTGTAACATGCTAGGAGTAACGAGATTCCGCTGTAATTATTACAGTCCGATGTATCGCCTTTTTTATAAACCGGAACTATTATAGAGGTTTTCCATTCCTTTGGAAGCTCCTCCTTTCTCCATATAGCACTTATCAATTTGTACAGTTCCTTGATTAGTGCCGTTCCTCCCGCTTTAATTATTTTGGCTGGAATATTGTCTATTCCTGGTGATTTGAAATATTTTGTCTTCTTTACCGACATTTTTACCTCGATCTCGCTAGGTTCTGTTGTATAGATGATAAATTCCTCTGTTTTTTCTCCGTTGTGTACATTAAGAGGTTTGTCGAAAAAACTTTTCCACACATTAATAATTTTAGTCGGATCCACCTGAAGATCTCCGCTTTCATTTCTAATCATCCCTAATCTAGGCTGGTAACCTTTCCTTTACGTATTTACCCCTTTGTAAAGATTTCCTATGTTTTTTGTCTTGCCGTTTTCCTCTCATCTCCTGAATCTTCTGAGTTAGATATTCTCGCTTTTTGTTTATGAACCCATGTGTGGCGTTGCGTTTGGCGTTACTGTAGCGGTTGGTATTTGCTTCGCTCTCATTACTTAGCCATCGCTACCTTGATTCTCGTTCTTCATGAAGCTTAAAGCATTCTTTATCAAACCAAGGCTTTTTTTTCTACTGTACCTTCTCACAAAAAACGTTCTTTCGCTGCTCTCTTCACTCTATCACGAATTGCCTCCCACATCTTACTTACATCAATTTCGTCATTAATGTCATCTTTATCACTACTTCGGAGGAAAAAAATAAATAAGAAAATCACCCACCACCTTGCCGGGAATCGAACTAAAGCGGCGCGCCTACAGTCCAACGTTCTATCCACTAGACCAATCAGGTACTTCCCAACGAGCGGGTTTTCAGTGTCCTTTATATTTCACGTAATTCAACTGCTTGGTACGAGATAGCTGTAGAAACTTAAGTTCGTTTATGATTTACTTCATCCACTGCCTTTTGTTGTGCTGCCGTCCATGAACCGGAGTGAGCGAGACCTTTTTCAACACAGTAACGTTCGTTCCCGTATTATAACTGCTAAACATCATTCCCTTGGAGATGTGAACTTGTTACTCCGGCCGGCACGATTAGCAGATCTTCCGCCCATCAGGTATGCGTGAGGCTTAATTGAACGCCAACCTCGGGCTCATCTGCAACTAGAAACAACCGTTACCAATCTGATCGTCCAGGTGCAACAGGAATTGGAATACTATGGAATGTATGCACCACAGAACATTCGACACCTCTACAATGGAATGTATTCACGTGTGCATGCTTGAAATCAACGTAACCGTGATTACAGTGCTTATTGAGGAGAATATGAAATTTTGACATAGTGCTGCGCATGCATGTTGTAAGTTATGACCTAAAAACTTGTGTCGATGGAATACATTATGTAGACTGATCTAATGTCTCAAGTTTTATCCGCCTAGATAATTCTTTTTTTGGTATTGTGATCTCATTTTCTGTCTGTATAAAAAGACCTAGTAGAATATTTTGATAAATAAATAATTAAAATAATTCGATTGATTTAATCAAATTTCATCAGATTAGTTAAAGGACAGACTATCGTTAATAGTCACAAACAGATTAAAGGGGAACGTAATCTGGGCCGACGCTCAGGGAAACCTTGTATCCATGTGAACACTAGATGGCAGCTGGGTCATTTGCTCAATGTATCCGTAGACAGATATCTCCTCACGCATCCAGATTTCTTTTGTGTCGATCCAGCTCTGTTCCTCTTAAATCTTCCTTGACTTACCATGGTAGTTTCAACGCGAGTCTTTACCTTTGTCTTTTAACCAACCTGATAATTGGATCAAGCGGAATATTATGTGTACATTTTGTTTCCTTTCTTAATGAAAATACCCAGGTTATCTTTCAGATAGTGCAAGATGGTGATACGTGGTATTTACGTAATAGAAGTAGAGAAAATGTGATGATTGAGTTGGAACAACATTGATTTGATTTATTATTATTATTGCTTTTTTTTTAACTCAGTTCACTAAATGTCTTTTTCTTGACAGGCAGAATTTCTTCGTCCTCAGAAGATTCTTCCTTTAGTCCCATTATAAAGAAATCTAAGGTTCAACGTTTACCTTCAGAATCAGATGAAGACGGAGAATTTTACACCATGGAGAAAGTAGCTGACGAGGTTAGTAGAATTAATTTCTAATTGGAATTCAAGTGTCATAATCATCAATGTGCAAATTAAAAATAATAATAATAATAATAATTACATGTTTAAAGAATAGTTAATAGATCATTCTATCAGAAATCATCCAGGTTTGAATAAATTGGTTGAATTACTACTTCAGAAAAAAAATGGTGTCTTGTTCCCCAGTGTACAGACATGAAGAAAAAAAAAAGTTTTAACTCTCATTTATCCGTGGTGACCATTGTCCATCATGGCCGATGCTGAATTTTGTCAAAATCAGTGTGTACAGAAACTGAAATATCTCTTGAATTAAAAGAGATAAGAATAGAATTCAAAGAGCAACTGCTAAATATTGAAATGCTCTCTCTGTCTTCTTTCGAAAATTACTTTCGAAATATCTTTTTCAGGAAAGCTAAAATTAAGGCCTAAAATATGGGTTTTAATGTGCGAAAAATGCAATTCTCGGATTTGAATTAAAGTATGATGGGGAAAAAATCTGATTTCAAATTTTTACTGTAAGTTGGCCTGTATCAAGAGAGTTCACAGTCTAAAGAGAATCCCCTTTAATTGTGCCCTTCTCGTGTAATGAGGTTGGTAATATTTCTAGATTTCGAAAATCGCCTAACATCATTGCGTTATTATATCTCTAATAGAGGAGCTGTAAAAATTCTGAGTCTTACATAAAACAAAATTCTAGTCTAATTCTAACAAGGGAGGGTTACGATATGTTGTAGCTGAAATCCGAATCAAACCTAATACATCTGATAGAATATGGTGCGATATGGAGAATACAAAAATTTACGTAGCGATGGACAAGGGAAAGTGGAACTAGGGGGGCTCGAAATTCACAGAAATTAAATAAAGGATATATGTAGGTTGATTCAGAACAAAGAACGTTACCTTCGGGAGGTGATTCCTGACATTGAAACAAGTAAAAAGTCCCTATGAACATGTGAAATTCCGCTTCGTGTTAAAGATACAGCGTTTACAACTTGGAGCCCAAAGTCGACGCTTAACAATGGGAGAATTCTCAATAAATCAGGAACTGCAATGCAATATCAAAGTTTAATTCTCAAGTTGTTCAACAAGGAGAATTTCAGTTTTTAGACTTGCAAAATAGAGTAATTTCATATTTTGTCACCGTCAATAAATGATGCAAACATAGGTTTTATGGTACTGTTCAAAATAGTATCTCTCAAGTATTACAAAAAAACAAAGTTAACAACAGTCTTTGCATGAAATTGACGCAGCTTATGCATGCTACATTATTGAAGAGCGCTAAAGAAGAGCATGCATTTGTATTTGCGTACTCAACTTTATGTATCGGCTATACTACCTTGGTGGAGGATGATCCATCATCCTGAAGGCTATACTATTCTCATGTCATCAATAAATATAAAACGAAACGGAACGACGCATTGAATGAAAATTTCTTTCTAGCAACATGGTGGTCATCAGGAGTGAAAACACAGTGTCATCGATTTGTCAGTGTTGCCAACTCGGAATAAAATTAAAAGTTTTCAAATTGCACTTCATCGTGTTATTGGGTATTTGATATCTTCTTGTCATGACAAACAACACACGTAAAGTACACACCGCAGTGTTGCAAGCTATGGATAATACAGAAAGGTTTTCGCGCTCTTATGCAAACTACGGGTCAGTCCATCTGAAATCGTGCAGCTTGGTTGCTCGATCTCTTTCAATTATTTTTAAATATTTACCTCTCTTACATAAAAATAGTTGAAAACAGGTATTCTTTTACTTCTACTCCCCCCCCCCCCCCTCCCGATTAATTAATGGCGGTAATTTTTCTTTATCTGTGCACGCGAAAATTAGTGCTTGCAGACGTTTACGAAAAATGTAATAACTGCGGACTGGTTTATCATAGAACATACAAACAAAAACAGTTTCTTCCTTTAAAGTCCATTTGATAATTTTAATCTTGTGCATGAAAAGCCTAAAACGTAATTGAATTTGTCAAAATGGCATCTAAATGTGATTGTCAAAACAGAATAAATTCCTGTTTCCTGGGTGTTTTTTATCGCACGGAAGTGGTTGAATGTCAGTGTTGATATTTTGTACACTATTACACATCAAAGTATACAGAACATGAAGGCTGATTTATTGTTCCTTAATTTTTTATGAATTTTCGAAGATTTAAAAATGTCTTATTTTATGCATATCGTGGGACAAAATATAAAAATCTTTTTTTATCACATGATATGCCCTTATGTAAGGAGAACTTATGATGGAAATTTCAACTTTGATATTTGATTTTGAACGGAGTTACTGATTTGCAAACTGGGGATAAGTAATACTCGTTCGTGCTTTGGTAAACATATTAGTGACCCGTAGTTCGTATAAGATTGCGAAACCCTTTGTCTTATCCTTAGTTTGCAACACTGCAGTGTGTGCTTTACTTTACGTATGTTGTTTATCATTACTAGAAGGTGTCAAATGCAATAACACGGCGTGGACCTGTTTAAAAATAATTAAACATTATATCAGGTTGGCAACACTGATATACTGGTGACATCGTGTTCCAACTACTCATGTCCACCATGTTGCTAGACACATGTTTCCGCAAGCAAAATTTTTCATTCAATTCGTTGTTTTTGACAGGGTTGGCTGGTTTAAATCAAGTTGGTGTAAACATGGTTTAAACCAGCTTTTTTTTTTAAAAAAAAAAGTTTAAACGAAAAAAAAGCAATAATTCCACAAATAGTGTGAACTTCATAGTGACGATTCCACATATTAAACCATCTTATCATTTTCGCCTTGTAATCAAGGGTTTCGATTTTCGATGGGGCCACAGAATTTCTGTAAAGTGCAAACCGTGTAGTGGTTCGGATGTCACTGTAAGCAATAGGTCTTGTTCTTCATAACGTTACACAAGAACGTTAAGCCTAAACAAACAAAAAGAAACCAAATTGTATCTTTCTGTTTGTCTGAATGCCTGTTGTTTCATAGAGAATCCGAAGTTAACTTCCTAAATATATTTGATAGCAATTGGCATCCAGTGACGTATATTATTATGCAATTGCAACCAATGCAAAATTTCTAAATATTCTTTTGTTCTAATAATATTTAATTTTGATAAATACACTGAAATTCCGTAAATTTTTTTTTTTTTTTTTTTTTGCTCGTAGAAACCCCAGGAAACGAATTTATTGAAATCAAAAATATTTTATATATATAGAAAAGTCAGAATAGTTAGCCGTGGGGTTCGAACCCACATGCCTACCCATTGCCGATCCATAATCCGCGACCTTACCGCCCGAGCCACTAGGACCGGATACTCCGTCTGTTGTGGTCTGGTGGTTGGGGTTCCGGACATCCAAGTGACACCTTGATGGTTGAGCAGTTGTTCTAGTTCCGGTCGGGCTGCGGTGGTTCAGTGGTAGAGTTCTTACCTCTGGTGCGTGGGGTCCTTGGTTCTATTCAGAATTGTGCCATGTGGGCTTTGGGGTAAACAAAGACCGTGTGCATGGGTTTTCTCAGGTTCTCCCGTCTCCTCCCACTTTCCTCATTCCATCAATTCTCCCATTATCATCCATTCAGCTTGGACCAAAGTTGCCTAAAAGCCTTAAATGTGTTTTTAAGTCACACCCTGCTCTGGCGGACCAGTGGCATCATCCCAAATTGATTTCTCACTCATTTTCCTCAGTCTCACTTATGAATGGCGGAATGCCGCGACCTATAATTATCCTGGCCTGGGCCGGTGGGTTGGGTTTTTTGAAACCCTGAAATTAAGTCGTTATGTATTTCTGACTCAGTGAAATAGCTTGGACTAAATTAGATCTGTACTCAGTCTTTTGAAATTGTCCATTTATTTTAATAACGTGTATAACTCGAGAAATAGGTGTTCGTGATGATAACTGGCTTGATGTTGTCCAGGATAGAATCCAATGGCAAACGTTTGTTATTGCGGCGATGAACTTGCGAATTCCGTTAGCCATAGAGTGAGTGAGTTAGTATAACTCTGTACAGTGATTTCACTTGTGCAGTTCTGTATTTTTTGTTCTTCTGATGACTCTTAATAATTATATTCACAAGTATGCAAGATCAGTACAATATATTTCTCTCAGGTGTCCTCCATGCATGAGTCTGTAGACTCATCGCGTTTGTAATCAAGAGGTACCGGATTCGAGTCCAGGTGGAGGACAGTTTTTCTCAGATTTAAACCTAGTAGTGGTTCGGATTCTACTTTAAGCTGTAGGTCCCGTCCTTCATAACCCCGCTGCTGCATAAGGACATTAAGGAGAAACAAACTTATTTCTATCCATATATAATATAAATAAATAAAGCGAAGTATTTAAACCAAAAGAAACCTGGTTTGAACAAAAAAAAAAACACTTTTTTTTATTAAAAAACCATGGTTTTTGCCAACCCTGGTTTCTAACTTACTGAGAATTATTTATTTCTTCCCATTGTTAGGCGTCGACTTCTGGCTCCAAGTTGGAAACGCTGTATCTCTAAAACGAAGCGGAATTTCACGCATGTTCATAGGAAGTTTTTTACTTCTTTTGATGTCAGGAATCACCTCCCGAAAGTAACATCCTTTGTTCTGCAAATATCCTTTATTCAACTTCTGTGAATTTCGAGGTTCCCTAGCCCTGCTCCCCCTTGTCCATCGCACCTTAAATTTTGGTATTTTCCATATCTCGCTATGCTCTATCAGATTATGCTTGATTCGGGTTTCAGCGACAAACTATATCTTGTAAGTAAGATATAAATTTTGTGAAGTTTTAGACTTTCCTGATATAACTACTATGAATTACTGAGAAGCACCCAAAAGTTAATGAATTTGGTATAACTTGCATAGCATGTTTTGATTAATGCTGATATTCCATGTCAAAGTTGTTCTGGAATTTGGTTGAGTTCGTCCTAGTTGACCTGCTAAATTCCAGAGGACTAAGTTACTATAAAACATTTGAAATAGGTACCCAATACGGTTCGGAAGATTTTCTGAATTATATTCTTATGGTAGGATGTATAAAGAATGCTACAAAAGCATCGCCAACTGATGAGCGTATAGAATATTGATGCTCGGTAACTAACTGAAATTTAGTCTAATTTTTTTATGTAGCATACTTTTATATATACCATGTAGTTTTCACAGTAATTTCATATCTCGAAAATGTGGATAAATTTATCTACATTAATTTTTAATTTCCTAAGATATTGACGTGAAAACTGGTTTTGGTTGGTAGGACAACCAAACTGGAAACTTGAAGAGGCACGTTATGCCTTTGCAGTTTTATGAGTTTTTTGATTTATATATTTAAGGTAGCATGAATCTTACATCGCAGCAGGAGCAGAAGTTCGAAAATTGAGAAAGATTTGATTTTTTTTTTTTTTTTTTTCGGTGTTCCTCTTGGTGAAACACATCGGCTTTTTCCCATTGGCTCCAATATGGCGAATGTTACAAAACATCCAACTCCACTGATTATAAATATACACTGGTAAGAGTAGACCTCCCATCCATGACGTTTCCACATTCAGATATTCCTCCCTCCGAACAGTATTGACTACCAATTTCAAACGTTTTTCAGAAATTTACTTCCCTGGAGCGTAGGTCAACTGAGAGGAATTCGAAGAAATTTCAGAACAACTTTGACATGAAATTTCAGCATTATTCAACAGATGCAAATAATACTTCAATAAAACGTCGAATATAATTCCTTCAGATTTTCGTACTTTTTAGTACTCCAGAGCAGTTTTATCAGAATCCGAGCAAAAATAGCAGAAGTGCAAAAAGTTTAGCCAAGTTCCTTGTGGACAGCATGTAAGAAGAACACTGGAAGTTGGCGCGAGGTGGCAAGGGTCATGATCTTCAAGCCATAAGTCTAGTGGTGGCCCTGAAACCCACCGCCATCAACCGAAAGGCTCGAACATCATAAACCTTGCACCTCGCGCCAACTTCCAGGTGTTCCTCTTATATGCAGTCGCCAAGGAACTTGGGTCATCCATCCTCCAGTTCACCACTTTTTAGGGCTGACGCACTTGGCTGAAATTTTTGCACCTCTGGTTGTTTTTGCTCGGATTTCACATCTTTTCCGTACGTGTATAATATATATATTATGCATATAATATATGTATAATAAGGGGGTGGTGGAAGTGTAATGGGATGTAGTTATTTGGGTCAGTATATCAACTTAACTACAATGTAAACAAACAACAAACATTACATAAAGATAAATAAGCGTCCACAAAAAGCAAACGACACCAACACCAAGCGATAAAATTTAAAAACACTAAAAATACGCCCACAAAAAAATAAAAAAAAAATAAAATAAAAGCCTTGTCAACTACCTTAAAAATTATCACTTCTTCGCTCCGAAAAGTGGTCACCTCTACCTACCTGACTTAAACTGGAGTCAGGACTCTTTCCTAACCCCCGGCTTGCATTGAAGTCGGTATACCTATACCTTGCTAACTTAAACTGGAGTTAGTATCCATTCTCTAAACAATCTCCTTTCCAAAAAACCTAAGTCGAAGTTGTTATTACAAGAAAGGTAAACCACTAGTCTAATCATTACAAAGCCCGCGTTCAAAACTCTCATATTAATAACTGTAAAGTAATTGTATGTTATATAATATTAAAACTTTTTGTAATAAACTGGTGTCGGTAAAACGTCAATAAGTGTTTGCTCTATTATTTACTAAATCTAACCACTATAATAAACAATCTTTAGTCAAACAAACAATACCAAATTTATATCGTATATTTTAAAAACTGTGCTATCACGTTATATACGATCCTATTGCTACATTACAAAGTAACAACCAAATAATCATTACGATATATATATATATATATGTCGTGATACCAAATTTAGTTTCTCTAGCTTCAGTGGTTTGGAAAATGGGTTTTTGGGGTCCATTTTGTATTAAAGAAGCAGACTTTTTTAAATGTTTTCTTATATTTGCGTGACCTACTCGTAAGGTTACACCTTCGTACCAAATTTTATTTCTCTAGTTCGTTAGCTTATTGCGAACACCCTAAACCTATATGGTGAGTCAGTGAGTGATTCAGTGAGCCTAAAATACGCAAATTCAGGGATCCACTACTGAAATATACTAAAAGCTATGAGTATGGAATTTTGCACAGTTGCACATATTTGCCATATCTCCTTAACTTCGAAAGCTCATATTCCTATCTTTAACCTCTTTTTTCTTACGGAGGTCTTGAAATCGACGATTTCGCCATAAACTGTTGTTCCTGTATAACATGCTTCTGGCAGTGCTGACGTTTTGTGACGCAAAACTTGACTGCTTGCACTGTCGTGCATGTTGATAGTCTAGAACTTCATATTTATATCTTAGTTAGCTTTTGATTAGAACTTGATTTTCTGAAATTCAGATTTTTTTTCAACTCCTTCATGAGAGAAATAACGTCGTGATTTGGGGCGATTTTTAAATTCACCAATGTTACTGATCTCATTCCACTAAAGTTGTAAAATTCTAGGGGATGTAAACTCTCTTGGCGTTTGGAAACTTAAACATATAATTGTTGCGTAATTAACGTATTATATGTATTTACAAATAGCTTTCCTCTTTTGCTTATCAGGTACGGAACGATTCTGAATATGTTTCTCACGTTTCATAGTCTGCTGTGTGCTTGTTCAAAAACTTAATTGTTCATTGTTCTTTTCAAACCTTCCATTTTCCTTTTAGTAAAATTTATTTTAGATGGTCATGCGAATGTTCTCACATCTTGGAATCATGTACGGTTGAGTTACGACCTCAGATGTCTAACAGAATAGCCCTTTTTTATCCTTGAGTGTACATTATCGCTTAAAGCATACTTCCACTAAATCCAAAGACATTTGAGTGCTAGTCGATCTTGTAACAAAGGATGTGTTAGAGTCGATATTTTAGTATGTCTATCTACGTTTTTAAAACTGAAATCATGCACCGCTGTACAGGTTTTAATTTTCACTAATTTGTTCATAATTATGCCTTACAACTATTATTTTTCTTTCTCTCATTCGTTTGTTAATAATAATAATTGTTAATATTTTAGTGTAGAAATTCCTCTGATAGTGTTCAGTTTGTCGTGTCACTTGTAAATGGAACCTAAGTCCTGTTAATTGACTGTTCTAACATTTAAAATCAAATAAAACATGAAGAATACAGGAAAGAATAGGTGATGTCCAAGAAAGGTAATTGACCTTAATACGCATGTTAAAGTCTAACTCTTCCATTTACTCCTATGTATTTAATGTTCTAAATACCGTTATAACATGTGGATTATTTACGCTTCTGGATTAGAATTTTCATAGCTGTCATTGTTTAGTACTTGCTAAAAGAACAAACTCATTTTTGTTGAAAAATGGACATCCCCCTTCTTTCCCTATACCCTTCATATGTTAAATCAAATATATCATACACAGTGAGTATCTTTTATCACTTGTTTATATAATATCACTTGTTTATTTATTTATTTGGCGTGGTGCTCGTGCACTCCAGTGTCAAAATTAATTATTATTATTTATTACTATTAATAATTAGACAAGGATTTATAAAACTGCATGAGTTTTTTTTTTTCTTTCTTTGTAAGGTCCCGTCAAGTACCGATGGTAGTTTTTTTGATACATCAAAGGACGTAAATGGCGTTGAGGAACCAGTAGATCCAACCGTAATGGAACTTCATTTTGAATTCCTTCGTGAAGCATTTCCAGAAAGAGATGAAATGGTAATAAATGTAAAATCAATATAAGATGTATTTTATGCCGTTGAAGTATTGTTCTTTTTTTACATTACCTATTAATTAAGGCGCAGGATCTGTAACTTTTCCTTTAAAAAATAGAAAATAACTTGAATGGATGGTAGTTTGTTTGATACTTCAGTAAGGAGTTTTCTCAAAGTATAACTAATATTCTTGCAAGATTATGTTAAATAAATTATTTTCGAGTCTATCAAGAGACCGTTCTGGCTAAAGTTGTGACTGGCATAAGATACTTTTAGATCACACAATTCGATTTGTAAAGCATGTTTATATTTACGAGCCAGTCCACTGTATCATAAGAATGTGTCTTTCATTGACTGGTTGTAATGTTCATTTATAAGCAATGGATTAATTATAAGAAATTTCCCACGTAGAAAAAACTCATTAAAGTATTGCGAAAACCATCTAGTTCCGGCAGTCTAGGGCAGTGTTTCTCAACCTTTTTTACCCTGCGACCCCATTTTACCATGTCTTCTAGCCGGTCACTATTTTTTTGTATATAATAAACGGTTTCGTTTTTATTGTGTGTATTAAGGCTGAATAGGCAATATAATAGGTAAAACTTAGAGAGAGGAAAGAAATTGTACTTACGTAGTATCTTGGCGAAGATGACGTTCACAATTACACACTTAACACTATAAAGTCACTAAGAAAAAGTTCACCGACCACACGTGCACAATTGGAGGAGATAGAAAAAATAAAATGGCGGACGTCCACATCAAAAACTATTGACGTTGTGCGCATGCGCAAGTACTGGTAAGAAGCTGGTTTTAAAAATGGTGTTTTGTGTTGAAAATTGAGCTGGGGACAATAAATAATAATAGAAACTTGGACTCAGAGTAAAGAAAACGGAGTCATGAAAGTGGAATTAAGTATAGGAAACACACCCAGAAAGAAGTGTCATACAGTATAGAAAACACACCCAGAAAGAAGTGTCATACAGTATAGAAAACACACCCTGAAAAAAGTTGGATATAGTATAGAAAACGGAGTCCGGGAAAGTGGGACATAGTATAGGAAACGCAATGAAAAGGGAGTACATTTCCGAGCCAGTCACAGAAAGTGGGAGTCAGTATAGAAAATGCTTTTAAAAAAAGTTGGAAGTGAATGGGCAGGGGTGCAGAGAAAGTGTGGGTGTTAGAAGTGGAGAGAAGAAAGAAAAAAAGGTTACTCCAGGTTTAGACCAGGTTTCATTTTGCTCTCAAGCCCTGAATGAAAGCTCCTTCCCAGAGACTGCATGTGGATGTGTTTATGGTGGGGGATAGGGTATGGATTATAGCTATACCAAAACTATCATCGAAGTCAGTTTTCTACAATTGCGTTTGTGTAAACACTGGCGAATCGGGTCTGTTGGTGACAGAAAGTTGGCGGTGATTATTGACATGAAGATGTAAAGGACCACCTGTTTCCCCAACGTAGACTGCCGGGCAATGTGTGCAGGGTAGGTTCTTTGGGGTGTATGTAACGTTTGAGGTTTGACAGGTTCTTTTGGGATGTAGAGTGAAGTTGCCATCGGCTGTACTGATAGAGATAGAGACGTAATAAGGATGGGACAGGTTTTACATCTAGCACTGTTACATTTCTGGATGAGAACTGAAGGCAAATAGGACGAAGGGTTAGTGTGGACCAAGGTGTTTCTAAGATTGGGATTATGCTGAAAAACTAATCTCGGCTTGGTGGGAAAGACGGAACTAGTATCTAGGTCAGATTGCAGTATATGAAAGTGGGAACGCAGAATTTGTTTGATCTTGGTAAGTTTAAGGACGAAATTGTTTGATTATGGCCGGAGGATTCGGGTTGGCGTTGGAAGTATGAGTAGGTTGAGTGTGTGTGGCTGCACGTCGTATCTGTTTGATTGCGAGGTTAAGTGGGTAACCTCGCCTCTTGGAGGCGTTGGTTGTAGGTTTCGGATGCGGAGGGGGTGGGATTGAGGTGTTGTCTTCTGAGAGCAAGGGTGTAGCTTTTCTGGTAAGTAAAGGATGGGAACTTGATTATGCAAGCATTGCATGTGGTTGGTTGGTTTTATATGAAACGGAAGTGATAACTGAGTGCACAACGACCGACTCAAGCGACGATCTCCAGTGAACTGACGCAGATAGAAAGTTGCAAGTGGTAAAATATACTACCCATAGATACATGTCACTAATAGCTGAATAAAATTGGCGCGTTTTTTGAATGTTAGGCGGTAAACTTTTGGAATTACCCTCGTATGTTTTAGCTACGACTACGGCTTCTTTTTATCGATGAGAAAGTGCTACAAAATAATTAAGAAACGTCATTTCAGTAAATTGTGCATACAAGTTGACTAAGATTCGTGTTTATTCAAACATTGAAACCAGCTATCCTGACAAGTTCATTCCGGTTTTCCCAGTGCATACAGGATAATGTTTGAATGGTGTCTATAATATCTTTTAGGAATTTTCTGTGTAATAGAATAGTAACTTTAGTAGATTTTCTTTATTAATTATTTTCCAAGACTGTGATGTTGAAGGACTTTATTTGGATTTTGGCTAGTAGAAACGCGTTAGATGGGGGTGCAGGAATACAACATCCAAATAGAATGGGGGTGAGGGGGAGGCAGCCATATAATTTATATACCTCCACTCCCGAATCTTGTGCTTTATCTACCTAATATTTCGTTATTTCACGATCTTAATCATAATTATGTATACCACAAAAACAGCTTCAAGTTTTGTTGCTAATTTTTTAAGCATTGTATACAAAGCTATTCTTGAAACAACTGATCATCGGTTTTCTGTAGATCGAACGACTCCTAATGAAGAAGACAAAATCAAAATCGTACGAATCTCACAGCTAGAAGTGCAGTGTATCTTTCCAGACGGAAGGGAGTATTCAGCAACATCGTTTGTACACTCCCAAATGGAAGAGAGGGTACATATTTTATATCCTTTCACATTGAAGAGGAGTAAATAATCATCGTTTGTGCCCTCCAAAATGTTGTATTTGATCTATTCCTGTGAGTGAACATAACATAAAAGGTATATCGAATTTCCATTAGAAAGTCTTTGACACTCAGTGATGCTGACCTTGATGGACGTGTGAAGTAGGGCGCTGAGGCGCCGTCCACAAGATTGCGGGTTCGAATCCCGCCTGGGTCATAGATGTTAGTGGATTTTATAAGCATTACACTTATATAATCTAGATTGGCTGATGTCAGTAAGTTAGTAAACTAACAGTTTCAGACTATACCTTTTCCTTGGGGGAGAGGGGCTTAATGATGTTTTACTCAATCCAATTTGTACTACGCGTAGGTTACGTATTTCCAATTTCAGTTGATTGCGTCTCTCATATTAAAACCTTGTTCTTTTGCAGGAGTTACAGGATATATTGGTTAAGTGTAAGTGGAAATTAGACGAAGCAATGGCATTGTTAAGTGCAGAGGTAGTTGGGAGTGAAAAAGGCAATGAAGACAACAATGAGGATTGTGATAAAAGGTCGAAAGATAGCACAAAGGATGAGGACGAAATAGTAATTCTGGAAGAAAAGGGCGATGAAACCAAGAAAGAATGCGATAGAACTGAGAAACAAGCCGATGAAACTAAGAAAGAATGCAGTGAAACCAAGAAAGCAGACCCTGAAATCAAGAAAGAAGGCGATGAAATCAAGAAAGAAGACGCTGAAATCAAGAAAGAAGGCGATGAAATCAAGAAAGAAGACGCTGAAATCAAGAAAGAAGGCGCTGAAATCAAGAGAGAAGACGCTGAAAACAAGGTAGAAGTTATCAATGGAGAAAAGAAGAAAGAAGATGGAGGCGAAGTGATTGTTGAAGGGGAATCTGCTGATACGTCGCAAAAAAGTAATCATAACAAGAAGAAAAAAGCAGGTGAGTTGACTCAGGTATTGGAGTTTCGTTCATATTTATTAACTTGTATTTAAATGTTGTAGTGTTCTAAATCGCACTGCAGTAATTTTAGTTGAGTAAAAATTTTTATGTCCAAGTTAGCAAAGCTTCGTGTAGGAATGTAAGAATTTCAGTCTTACATATAGAATTTCACTAGTTTATATATGATGTAGAATCAGGTAACCTTCCACTTTCAGACTTCTTTTATGCACCTACGCTCCTACGCACGTAGTGCGTTTTATGCATGCTGTATGAAGTCTGAGTAGCTGAACTTTGAAACATTTGACTTCTGTTGATGAGGAAAAAAAAAAAAAAAAAAAAAAAAAAAACAGCGGAATATACTATTAAACACTCCTGTTGCCGCAGTAAGGATCCCGGGCGCGCGCCATCTCTTAGCGTGGTTACGTAACAGACATGCAGTGTAAATACAGCTTCCAAATCACCGTTTACAAGGTCGCCTCGGTTAAGACTTCCACTTGTTGAGTGAAAGAACTCGGGTTCGAATCCCGACACGGGAGCAAGACCCTTTTTTTTTCATTTTTTCTTTCAAAATACATTTATATCTGGTAATATTTATTATTAATAATTGCTTTCTTGCATTTCTCGTAGATTAGTGATTATAGGTTAGCGGAGGTTAGGTAAGGTCAGGTTCGGTTATGTATCTTTACACTTTCGTTTCTTCCTTTCAAAATACATTTCTGTCTGTTCAAATTTATTGTTAATAATTGCTTCCGTGCATTTTTAGTGACCATGGGTTAGCGGAGGGTAAGTAAGGTCAGGTTCGGTTATGTATCTTTACATTTTCTGTTTCTAAATTCCGGCATCCTTACCGCGGCGACGGGCATGTATTATCAGTGTTTATGTAAACAAACGACTCGCGTTGTTTAAAACACAAACGCATGTCTTTCAATACGCAACAGCAGATTTACGTAAACGCACTTGCATAAAAGCACTTATGTGGTCCCATTGTTTTAAAGAACGTTCTGTTTGCGCTTCCCTCATTACACGCGTAGGAGCGCCAGTGCATGAAAGGGGTCTTCAATGGTATTTTCAGATACAATTACCGTAACCGCCTTAACGGATACGATTTCTTGTATTTGCATCTGCTCCTAACTATACTCCAGATTTCAGGTACTGTTGGTTCGTCTGTAGTTTTTACTCCAACACATTCAAATTATACTTTAACTCTTTACCATTTAAGGTGCAAAGCTTAGTGTATAATAAAAGGTGAATGTTACTTGACACTGAATGGGCCAGAATTAGTTTTTTTTTCTTTGTCCATTAATTATATTTTTTAAGTAGACGTTAACGCAGGAAGAACGAATGTATTATCAAAAATACGTACCTCAATCATTAATTGTTTGCTGTAGCTGTCCTCTTAACCGAAACAATCAATCTCGCATTTCGCCCTCCACCTAAAAAGGTTTCTTGAGCTCAAAACATCAATTTATTATATAAAAAGTGCTTTTTTATGCCCGCGTAATTGAAATTTAAATCAAGTGTGAACAAATGACTAGTATGTTAAAGGAAGACGAAAATATTTATTAAAGCCTTTGTATGTTAGGTTACTTCGCCATTTTGTAGATTGATCGTGAACAGTTTACAACCGTTGCCAGATCATACAGTATCACATTCAAATGGAAAATTACTGAAAATTGTAATTATGTGCGTGGATATTAAGATTTGTTTTATATAAATGTTTGTCAAGTTAACGTATATTGTGGAATTTCGTGATGAATAAATATGTGAATAATGGTCGAAAAGTTGTTAAAGATGTGTTTCTGTTGTTGTAACTAGGTAGGTAACGGTCTAAAATGAAGGAAAAAAATGTGAAGGTTCGCGTTTCTTAAGTATCTCCTCTAAGAAGGGAACCCAAGCTTTATGCAGGTTTTCCTATTTGTATTTAATTCTGGCCGATGTAAAATGATGGAACACGTTTCCATAGTAGAATGTTCAATGTTTTCTTGGATTGTGAATTTATGACGATTATGATGTTTAGATCGCATATGTTTGGAAATACTCAACGATAATTTGTCCGAGTTGTCATCCGTTTCATGTTCACTGATTCTAACTGATAAACAACGTTTTGTCATGCCAATGTATTGCTTCCCACAGTTGCAATTTATTTAGTAAACTCCCGCTTTCTGCCTAGTCGGTGAAATAACTTTTGTATCCCGTGTGTGATTTTTTCACTGATATGGGTGCGGATAAAGCAGGATATATCTCATGTTTGTGAAAAGATCTTTAACTGTGACGTAGCATGAGGAAAGTTAGGCATTTGAAATCATCTACTTTTTGAGTTTTGTTGGAAGTTGATAGCGCAGCTCTACGCCATTTTTCTAATTGGATATTAGTATAACCGTTCTCCGAACATATCAGGGGGGAACGGGGTTAAATCTATTGTCGAAATCATAAGGGAAGGAACGAATCTTGTAAGCTGAAAGAAAAAAGGTTTTCCATACATTACCTGTAGATGTGTTAGAATGGTCAGATTGTTGATGGATGTAAACTGTTGAAGCAGAAGACTTTCTGCATACTGTAGTTTGAAACTTGTCCTTCCTGTAAATTGTCTAAATAATTAAAATTTTCAAAGCTTTCTAGCTCTATATGAATTTCAATATATTTTTTTTTCTTTTGTAACGAAACTTGATAGTAGTTACAACAGATGACTGTGTGAGGAAGCGGAATGTCACACAAGAATGGTTTAAGCTGTCTAAACTTATAAGAGCGTAGTTTTTTTCGAAGTACATATCTCTAAAAAAAATCAAGAATATTTTCTGCTGAAGTAACAGTTTTTTAGCAACCCCCTACGCTTTGCCGCTGCACAGTGGTCCCGAACGTCAATCTAGCTGGACAAAAGTCTGAGTTAATATATGACTGCAAGCACTATGTTTACTGATCGTGACAACGAATTGTATTGTGTGACATGCATCGACGGGACCTTTTACAACATTTTGGAAGATTATGTTGTCATACATGTGAAAAATACGTGAGGATATGATGTGAAGACATACGTACAAAATAGGATAAATGCAAGTATAAGTGAATGTACATAGTTTGCAGCAGGAATATGAAATAAAAGTATTATATTCAATATTAATCATACTCACAATAATGAAGAGCTTAGTCATCAAAGCCTTTGAGATCGTCTTCATCATTGTCATCATTATCATCATCATCAGAAGCATACAATGTCTTTATTAACGTTAATGCAGTACTTGGTAAGGGGGCCCCTTTTCCTGATCGTGGCAGTCTTCTATGTGAACTGATGAGGGGGTCTGAGGAAATAAGCAGTAAATGCAACAAATCTTCCATAGTCTTCTCGCGAGAAAACTTTCCGGTGTGATGCTCCCTGTAATTACGCAGGTCTTTATGTCTAGCTTCCTGAGCCTCTTCGGACAACATACCAATAGGCAAGATCGCTGATTTTATGATTACCGCACCGTGGACTAATATCTTGTGCAGAGTTACAGGCATGTAATACCAATCATACAATCTTACATACAGTTCTGCTGTTGCAGTAGCATATTCTTCAAATGTTTCAGTGTTAATAGTATAACCACTAGCAATAATCCGTAATATGGCAGATACGCGTTCTAAAAGGTCTTGGTTAACACCTGTAATGGCTGAGGTTGTCACTGTATTAGCAAAAACTATACGAGCGGAATTTCCATCGTTAGTCGTACCACTTCCAGGCTTGGGAACATCAACTAGTATACCTAATTCCTGCTTTAGCTGTTCTTGTACGCGTTTCTTCCTTTGCTCTAGTTTTTCCTTGCCTTTGTTCTGCACTTGCCAACGTTTAATGTCCATTCTATAGGCAATATGTAGAAAACATTCTAAACATCGGATCCACGCATGTAGGGGTGAAAGTCCGAAGGAAAGATGTTCTTCGTTTACAATTTTCGTCTTTAACTGTTCCAAGTTGTTCATTTCTTTCGGCTTAGCTCCACATATGTAACACACTGATGCAGCACTGGTCTCACTTAGCGCGTTACACACTGATGCAGCACTGGTCTCACTTAGCGCGTTACATACTTTACCATCTATCATTGTCAGGATGAGCTGCAAT
The DNA here is from genome assembly GCA_022664845.1 of Lepisma saccharinum. Taxonomy (NCBI): domain Eukaryota; kingdom Metazoa; phylum Arthropoda; class Insecta; order Zygentoma; family Lepismatidae; genus Lepisma; species Lepisma saccharinum. Next base: position 47,614 of record JAGDQP010009148.1, read on the forward strand.
TCTACAGGAAGATCACGTCCTGCAACTGAAACCTTCGTGGGCGTCAGCGATGAAATTTGCGATTGCACATCCTCCACTTCTCTTCGAATAAACTCGGGATCCTCTTTGCGAAATGTGATCTTGATAGGTCTGCAGTATCAGGTTGACGATGTTCGTGGATTTTGCCACAAAATAGTATCACCACTGTTTTCGTTGTGAACATCAATCATAAGTACAGGCACAAGGGAGACTGCAAATAGGTAGCTATCATCGTCGTCTTGTATTTCAATCCATCTTTGTTTGTACCTGCTATGTCCAGAAAAGCCATCACAACCCCATTTAAAAATAACCCTTAATTGTGCACTATTGGTATCCACACGTTCTACATAATGTTTTATCACTTCATACTGCGCAGAAACCAATCGTTCCACTGTGTGATTTAGGAGTGATTGCAAACTGATTTTACCACATTTCTCTCTAATAGTGATGTTGTCTGGGTAACACTTTCGTTTTGCTTCCAAAATTGTTTTGTAACTTGGATAAATGTTTGCATTGTGTTCTTTATTTAATAAACGAATTGAAATGTATTGTTTCTTAGTCATCTTGTTGTCGACAAATGAAGCCAGAGCTCGTTCAGGAATCATTGGTTTTGGCGTTTGTTTAACTTTCTGTTTGTACACTTTTTCACTTTCGTCCCTCTCTTCTTGGAAGCAATAATTTCTGCAATCATCACCGCTGCATCGCGTTTTCCTTGTGCACGCGAGCTGGTTCCTGCTGCGTACGATAATTCTTCGGGTGTATATTTTTCAGTCAACGCCGCTACACGTCTTCTTTTCGTTTTGTTGCTGCTTGCAGTAAACCGTTTCCTTGGGCGTCCCAATGCCACATGTTCCGAATCGTGGGACACTGGTGAGGGTAATGGTACAACTGTGGGTTCAATAACGAATACCTTCTGTAACCATGCACCATTTTTCCTGACAAATGTCTTCTTGCATCTATTGGCCTGTACCCATTTTGCCTTGACGTGAGCTCAAAATGTGTCGCAGCGTTTTCTGATACTCGATGGTAGCTCTTTCCCACTGTTCTCTCTAGTTGTTGCTCCACATGTCTATATACACTAGTGTTTCTATCTTCACTCTCCGATTCGCTACACCAGGCTTCAAACAATTCATAATGTGGTATGTCCAATCTTCCTGGGTGGGTGGCCATATCTGAAACGACGAAAAACAGGAAAAGCTGCAGGAAGCGGCAAACACGTATAGTCACAATACATAGACTAAAGATGTACCTACACATATGTACATAAATCTCGATGGATAACGTCGGAGGTCAAACTTGGCATTCTAATATCTTGATATGCTGCATAAAAATATATATGTTACCATAACTTATCATATTGCACACATAATGTACACGTCATATACATAACTCTAAGCTTAAGTCAATCTCCTAATGATGATTTCAACGTAAAATAATCATTACTTTATAGCCCGTATAATTATTGTGCACTAAGTATGTTAGTTCTGATGATTCTGCTCGGCTTGAAACCACCCTCTGGCCATTTTCAACTTTGCCCGCACCCTCCCCGCCATATCGTGTATTGTTATCTCACAATAAGCACGGTCTCATGTTACGGACTTATCCAGGTATTGAATGTGCAACTGTCAACCGAATTCATTGTTGCATTTTCGACTTTTGTCCGACTAGATTTCCGTTTGGGACCACTGTGCGCTGGTTGGCTGCGATATTCTTAACTCGACCGATGTGATTGATTGGCGAACCGTATAGTTAGAATAAGAATATCGTCTTCAACCATTTTGTACATTTTAACATTATTTACAAGATTGCAAACAGCTGTTCAAATTGTTTCTATTTCTGTGCGAGTTTGAATACCAAAATAATCGCTTCTTTATGAAAACCTAGATACTTATATAAATTTAGTTTATATGTTAGTGATATGTTTTGTTCTCCCCCGTGGAATACTCTTCGATCAGTGGTTATAAATAATTACTTTTCTTTTTTTCTTTTCTTTTTTTAAAATTTCTTTTGCAGTTAAAAGAAAGATCAATCAGAGATATAATTCTGACAGTGACGACAGTGGTGACGAATGTGCGTATAAACGTGGAAGAGTTTATGATAGGTAAGGTTATTTGCTTATTATTATTGTCAGTCTTCAAAAGATTACAGATTACTATAAGAATACAGGCTCTGCATTTCCGACTTCTGTATTAGATCTGTGCTTGGGTGTGTATTATCTATGTACTGACAAGAAAGGGTCATAGGGAGTTGCGCAAATCCGATGTAGACGTACTGCATCTGATAGAACGTAATAAGAAATATCATCAGTGTTCTGACGAAGATCGCAGGTCCTTCAAGGCAAGATAAGCCCTCTTTGTTCATCCCAATCTTGTTCTTTCTTTTTTATTTCAACATACGATTTATCTTCCTTAAAATCGTCAACGAGTTGGAGTCGTCGTCTTCCTCATGCCTTTAATTGTATCTCACAATATACAATCTCTGCACGTACCGAGCCACCGTAACTCAGTGGTAGAGCGTTGGCGTAGCATTCGGGAGGATATAGGTTCGATCCCAGCGGCCGACCATCTTCACTGAGGTTTTTCAGTGTTTTCCCAGTCACACCAAGCAAATGCCGGGATGACACCTTCAACATAGACCCTGGCCAAATCCTCCCCACATTTCGGCCTGAGGTTTAGATGCCAAAAGTCCATAAATAAAATTCAGTTCAAATTCAGTCTCTGCACAACCAATGTCCTAAGCTACTGCTCTGCACAGCTGTTCTTGTCTCTAGGATTGTTCATCTCTTGCCTACTCTCTTCAACACTTCATTTATCTTCTGTATCCAGCTGATTTATTCCATTCTTCATATCCACATTTCAAAGACTTCCAAGTTTCTTTCTTCACTCTTTCGTAGACTCCACGTTTCTGCCCCATACAATATAGTACTCCATACAAAACATTTAATTAATCTTTTCCTCAGCTCTTTGTTCATCTATCCGCAGAACAGATTCTTCGTAATGAACGCCTGTTCTCACCTTGAACTTTTTTTTCTCATTTGTACAATGCTATCCAAATGCAGCTGGCTACCTGTTTTACTTTTTCTCTTGCAATTTTGATGTTCGATTTTTTCCAATCACTAACTCTCGTTTTATTTGCGTTTGTTTCATTCCATGTTCCTCCCAACGTTTTTAAACCACACTGCAAGTGCTATTATTACGAATCGGATTTTTAGGCATTGTGCTCGTCTTTATTTCACGAGAGCACCTTTAATCGTGCCTTACAAACATTTCCTGATGTCTACTCTGCTAAGTTTAGTTTAAAAAAACCGCTCTGTTATGTCAATAAAGATCGAAAAAAAATTAAATATTTCTATATCTATACGTATATATTTATATGTTGTTGCGGTATTTTACACATTGCCAGTTTTTATTTTCGCAGCTTGTAACATGAACACTATTCCCAACCACAAAATGAAACTTGTAGATCTTTTTAATTATCAATAGGATTGTCCACAGGTACAATTTTTTTTCTACAGTTTTGCCTTTTCAGATATTTAACCTTGAAATTCGCCATTTTCGTAAGTGTTCCTCTTTGGAGCACAATATTACCAGGAAGGACTTTTAACTCAAGCTGCATTTTACCGAGGCAGAATTCTCTCTATTCAATACCCAATGTGTTTTTTCACATCCTTTTTATTTTATAGGTTTTTAAAATTGGTCACGTTAATGTTAAAGCTAATTTTGAGCTTTTCAGAATCCTACTATTGAAAGACTTAACTTTAATATACATACATTTCCTGAAAGCTAATCATGTCTATTTTACAGCAGTGCAAACTACAACTCCCTATGTGTAATAGAGTGTATACAGGAGCCCTTTCCCAAAACCATTGTACATAGCCCTACTAACTTTTGCACGACGCGGCGACGAAACACGCCCATAAATCCAAGATGGCGGCATATGTGAAAAGTAAAACTAGTTTTGAGCAGCTCACCAGCAACATTAAACTGAGGCGCACATTAAGCAGCGTGAAGCAGTATAGGCAGGGCAGGATAGGACTGGATAGCAGTTTTGTGCTGCAGTTTAACGAAGACAGGCGCCATGTTATTGACACACATTGAAAAAAACAAGTTTGACCACACGAGCGAAATGTCTCACACAGTGCTTTGCACCACACCTGACCTGTCCCACACTTGAAGATCTGACACAGAATACGTATGACTCGCTTGTTCGTGCGGTCAAACTTGCATTTTTTCAGTGTGTGTTTTTCGAAAAAATAATGGAATCATTTGAAGAAAAGTACAAAACTGTTATCCAATATACGTGCACAACAGTGCCACACAGTTTTCTTTTTCGTGCTGTCCTGCCCTGCCCTGCCCATACTGCTTCACGCAGCTCAATGTGCGCCTTAGCTAACTCTAGAGAACATATGAAAAATTAACAAAATGGTCGATTCGGTGATACACGTGGAATGACCCTAACTGTAAGTTTCGAGGAGCCTTGTTTATGAAATAATATTGAAATGCACCCGACAATATCATGTCGCTATACTTCGCATTACGCTAAAAAAATTCTGTTCCCAAGGCAGATATGATTGTTTTCATTTTTGTTAAAAATTTACATTTGGGCCATACAGGCATAAGCTTGTCAGGATGTCCGGAAACAGGGCTTCAACATGCGTACTCCCCAGTGACGATCCGAAAACTGTGGCCCTAACCACTAGGTTGTGGGTAGTGTTGTAAATAAAAAAAAAATAGTTTTTTTTTCCTAAAACTTCCATTTTTTGGGGGAAATAACCATGAGCCTTCGTTTTTTTTTCAGGGCAGCAATTTGTAATACTTTTTTTTTTTTTTTGACCCACCTTCCACCTCTGTCTCTTTGCCTTCTTAGCAACAAACTAAGTTGCGCACTTTCAGTTTCGCACGTCACGGGCAGCTGTTCGCCCTCCTTGTAATACTGCTAACGCTACCCTATTTTAAAATTCAGTTTTTCAAATTACCCCCATATGAGTGTCGATAGCTTTTCCTGTACTTTCAAAAAAGCGCGGGGGAAGCCGCGGGATGTGGCCACATTATGATGTGCTTTGAAATGATACTTCTCAGAGCCCTATTGCAACAGACTCATTAGAAGAAACCTTTATATAGTTGTTTGTTTACAAGGGTATTCATTGTGCATTTATACAACTCTTTTGTAATATGAATATAATATAAAATATTTTTTGTTACACTCTCTCTATCTGTATATATTTTCACAGTATGGTGCTAGGCTTGAAGCCCGGAGCATGAGGGACCAATGCCCAGTGATTTTATAGTGAAACACAATGTACTAGTAAACCCAAACATATATCTCTGGCCTTGAATAGAAGCTGGTTATTTCCCGGGATTTTGAGCTAAAGATAATTGATTTTTGCGTACGGTAATTATGTTCAAAAATAGATATCTTCCTTGAATAATACCGTAATTAGAAATTAACGTATTGTATATACGGGATGAGAGCATATTTCGGTAAGAATTCATAGTTTTTCAGTTTACAGTAAAGATGTCTTCGAAGTTGTATTATCTCTAGGAACTTAAATTCCTCCTATAATTCATAATATTTCTTCAGTTCACTTGAGCTATATAAACTATATTATTTACTGTACCAAATAATTTTCTTACCTGCTGGTCTGCAGCTAATTCTATCGTTTAGTAAACACTTACAAATAACTAAAATCGTGATATATTTCGCGAGTCGGTGCGCTCGCATTGTCAAACGATGGGAAAAATTAAAAGGATAGGTTATGTGGTGAAGAGTAAGGTGTAAATGCTGTACTGCTCGTTTAAAGCACTTGACAGAGTATAGGAACAATGTTGCCAGACTGTGACGTCACTTCCCTGCTCGCATTTGTATGAAAGTGAAATATAAGTAAACTATCAACAACAAAAACATCATCTAACCCTCCGGAATGATTTGACTGTATGTGACGAATAAATAAAATGTTACCTGTGACAATCAAGTGTTTTATTAAGTATTGGAATCTAGCTCTTGTCCATTGGTCCTGTGTCTAGGTTTAATTTTGGTTTACACTTTAGGATATGTGCACTTTCGTATATGTTCCCGTCAATAGCCGAATTTGTTTTATGTACAATATAGACATCAGTAATGCTATGTTGTTGTTTTTTTTTGGGGGGGGGATAAGCCTGAAGTGGGGTGTCGGTGTATGGCATCTCGGACGTGTTCGTTTACCATAACCGAAACTCTGCGTTTAGTTTGGCCTACATATTGTTCTTAACATTCACATGTAACAGCATATATCCCTGTACCTTCGTTCTTAGGTACAAAAAAACTATTTAAACGACGTAAAATGTTTATCCATGGTAATGGGTGGGACCGATATTGGCTTAAGGTCGTTTTCCTTGTATATATATTTTTTTTTAATATGTTGGTTAGTGTTGTTTAAGAAGGTAAACTAACTGATTTGTGGTTCTCAGCTTTTTTTTCGCTGACCTGTTGTTTCATTTGCATAAAGCGTAATTTCGCCTGTTTGTTCCATTCGAGGAGTTCTGCTTTGTGATATCAGTTTCTTTGGCCTATATTGATCACTTGCTGGATTTCATTTTCTAGGTCATATTGGTTGGTGCACAGATTGTCTGCTCGCAAGCAGAATTGAACCAAACGTGTTTTATTTGTTTAGAATGGAACGACTTAGCATGTATATATTGGTCCCCTGCGGTAGGTGTGCGGAATACTTTAGTTTGGAACCTGTTGTTGTGTCTGTATATGTTAATATACAAAATATTAATACTGACATTTTCTTCTAATTCTTTGGTGAATTTTAGGTTAGGCTGTATTCGATTTAACTGTTGGAAAACATATTCAAATTGCTTAGTGTCTGTATACAGAAGGAAAGAATCAACAAACCTGTCTAGCTTCGGAGTGCTTTAATATAGGAGTTTCAAAGTGGTTCATGACTGTCTGCCAGTATCGGGGATATTGGATTGCCCATACCTAATCCATTCTTCTGTGTGTAGTATGTATCCTCTTACTGGTAGTCGTTATTAGATAGACAGAATTCCAATAATTTAATAATTTCCTGAACTTCGATTTCAGTGTTGTGTTGCTTCCTTAACAAAGTTTCCGTGCACTGAAGGGCTAAATCAATCTGAATTGATGTGTACATGTCAACTACATCTATGGAGACCATTTTTATGGAGTCTGCATTAATAAAAACTCTTTAATTACTTAATAAAACACTTGATTGTCACAGATAATATTTTATTTATTCGCCACCTTCAGTCAAATCATTCAGGAGGGTTAGATGTTGTTTTTGTTGTTGATTGTTTATTTATATTTCGCTTTCATACAAATGCGAACAGGGAAGTGACGTCACAGTCTGGCAACATTGTTCCTATACTCTCTGAAGTACTTTAAACGATCAGTAAGCATTCACACCTTTACTCTCCACCAAATAACCTATCCTTTTAATTTTTCCCATCGTTTGACAATGCGAGCGCACCGACTCGCGAAATATATCACGATTTTAGTTATTTGTAAGTATTTACTAAACGAGAGAATTAGCTTTAGACCAGCAGGTAAGAAAATGTCAGTTTTCTCTCCATGAGATTTGTTAGAAGATATGCCAAATAACTTCAGTCCATATGCTTTTAGTTATTCCTTATGTTTGTCAGGGTGAAGATATAGGAAGTATAGCAATGTGGCAGTGAGTGTATAAATAATCCCATCATTTGTCTCGTAAAGCTGCAGGAAAACAAAGCATTAATAAGTTATTTGGAATGAATGTGTGAAAGCTTAACTCTAATCCTGCTGATTACATTGATTATCTGCAGCGTAAAGCATTAAAACACTTGCTGTGTGAAAAAAAAACAAACTATATTTTGAAGAAAAAAAATCCGCAACAATTCCCACTAGACTACAGGTACTGGGTTGACGGATGTTGTTTGTGACATTTTCCGTAGTTTATTTCTGTATTGTTTACTTGGATGTTGTTAATTTTGTTAATTAGACCTTCTGTGATAGTTTTTTATGTTTTAAGGACAGAAACTGTTAAAATTCTAGTACATAACCATCTCATATCCAGAGTGATAAACTGATAATTAGTGCTTTCGTCCATTATGCTTTTAAGAAGTGAAGCTAAATATATAGTTTTGCGTCTTTGAGAGAATAGCGTAAGTAAGTAAAATAAGTCTGTATTTTATATTAAAATTATTCATTGTTGGTTTTAAGCGATGCGTCAGATGAAGATTATGTTCCGGATGTAGTGCCAGAAGAAAGGGAAGCTGTTCTGGAGTTCTTCTCTTCGGCGACCTTAAATGAATTACAAGCGATGCCCAAGTGTTCAAAGAAGAGAGTAGAGGAAATACTAAAAGCAAGACCATTTAAGAGCTGGGAAGATTTGGTAAGTAGGTGATTTCGGACAAGAAAGTATGTCGTACATTATTACTATATCAATGTCAGAAATATTAAAATTATTATTCTGTGGCCACGGAGATGTTAGTTAAAAATTTGGGTGTAGTGATGTGTTTATCGTGTTTTCTGTTATTTCGTTGGTCTGTGTGACCTTAAAAGCCTATAACCTTTGTAGCTTTTTATCCGCGTAAGCTTTGATAGAGTAAGTACGTCCTATCAGAATATGCGCTTGATTAATCAGTTAGGCTATTACCAAACCAACTGAGTTATCTGAGTGGTATGGGAGCTCCGAAATTTTAGATCTTAAATTAGGATCGTAATGCTGCATGAATTAAGAAGTAGCGGTCTTCGATTGCGAAAACCAGATAGTTTTGATGTGAATTATTGCATAGATCATACTCTTTAGACGAAAGCTGGTTGGCAGGCCAAAGCTTAATTTGGATTCTATTGCCACGGAGTTTCGTTTTATGTCCCTAAATCAGGAAGAGAGGAAAAACAAAATCAAACCTTGTGTGTGTGTATGTAGGGGTGAGGTGTGGGTGGAATTCCTGTATATAACGGAACCAAAGTGCAATGGTACTGCAGTGGATACCTTTGTTGTAATTAGGTTGTAGCCTCCCTTCCTCTTCCGACTCTTTTTTTTTTTTTTTTTTTTTTTTTTTGAAAATGACTTTGGTTAATACTTTTTAATCATAATCCCTATTTGAGCCGACCTTCGTTGTTTATCTTTTATCCTCATTCTGTTTGATTTTTAAGTGTTAAGATAATTGCTTCACATTAATTTCTTCTTATCAATCTTTTTTTTTCCTTCAAAACTGTTTACTTTATTATTTACTTGTGTTGTTTGAGGATTAATATTATTTATCCTCGATGGGCTTTGTCTCCTTTGTCTCCCTATTTTTCGTATTTGATTTCTTAGAAGCTTTGCTTGCAAAATTTGTATTGTTGTCTCATTCCTTATTTTAACACCCTTTTATTTGCTCTTCTTATTCTTTTATTCGTTTCTTCGTCAGCATCCTGTTTGTTTTCCTGTAAATGTGAGATTTGACGTAGGTCAAGTTGGAAGATGGTGGCTTGTCGTCGTATTTAAAAAAAAAAATCAAAAATATATTATGAGCATTGTGATAGCTAGAGAAACATATTGTTTGTTACCTAATTTTCATACTACTACAGGAAATTAATGTAAATTTAATGTATGCTTAAATTTCTGTAGTGAAAATTAATGACTTGCACTAAATGCTTACCGCCGTGTACCTCAGTGTACGCAAAATAAAGTCTCGTTTCGGCTGCTTGCTTGTGAGTTCTGTATTTGGAGTGAAACTAAAACTACGGACAACTTGTCGGTTCTTTATTTTTAATTGTAATTGATCGGCTCAGTGAAACAAAATGGTAAGCGCCAACAGAAAATGTTTGCACTATATTGTACAGTCATGTATATATCTTAAAGATTTCGTTGCAGAAACTTGTTTTTCATCTATACTGACAGTTATTGGACATAAGAGTAATTATTTGTTCAAATTTAGACACACATTTGACTTCTGTTTCCGCCCTAGTGAGAAACACTTGTTGCCGTTACCATTTTGTACCCCCGAGCCGCTCGGTTTTACTTAAATTGTTCAGAGACATTTTTACATACGCACGGAGGGGCAGTGTATCTAAAACAAAGCTCACTTGGTAATTCTACTCTCAGCAATTTCGATACTTCAGTATGCAAAGCTTTTAGCTCCTTAATCGAGGAACTTTTTCAGGGACGAAGGCTTTTTTTAAAAAAAGGTGTATGTTAGTTATGTTGTACTCTTCGTGTTCATGTACATTTAAATATGTGTAAGTGAAAGAAATGAGGTAAAGTTATGTAACATTAAGTACCTATAGTGTCACTATTCGCTACCACGTTACCTGTAAACAAACTTTGTATTCGTGTTTTATAAATCTTCCTGGAACGTTAGATTGAACAATGCTGCATGAAAATGTGTTGATCAAAATATGCATGAGTTTCAAAAATAAATACCATATTGTAAATAAATATGCCTGCTACAATAAAATTATTGTACTTATTGTGTGTGTTTAATTATAACTAAAATGGGTGGTGTCTTAAGTGAAGTAGCAGTAGAATATAGAATACAGTATTGTGCCTAAATAAAGGGAGTAAGAACAAATTTTAATTAGGTCGAAGAAAGAAGTTTTTCATAGCATTACCTTCCAATTATGGGAATGACTAGACTGTTGATGGATGTAAACAGTAGAGGCAGATGACTTTCTTAATGCTGTGGTTTGAAACTTATTGTTGTTCCTGTAAATTAGGAGGTTCAAGTAACTTAACCTACCATCGTATTCATACTAACGAGTGAATTTCAAGTTAGGGCGGGAAGAATTGGAACATTGTAAAAAGAAATCAGACTCACAGTTATAGATCAAAAGTCCATCGTCCACATAAACGACACGGAAATTAGAACACATTTTTCGCTAGGTCTAAATAATGGTTGTTTAGACAATCAATGAAAATGTTGGCGCAACGCACTATCCACTTCAAACATAGCACGAATTTAAAATACAAATGATTCAGTAGCGAATTTCAACCCTGGCGGCGCCATGGCGATTTTTGAAAGTTTTATATCTACAGGTATTTGTGGTGAACAGGGAAGAAACGCCATACCAAAATCCAAACAATTGAGAACCAGGGCAACATCAAATTGCCTCTTCCACAGTAATTCATACTGCCACCAGCACCATAGAGAGGTCCGGACTGGACCGTTTTGGAAGCCTGCTAATTCCTAATTCTGAAAAGTTCGAAATCTATTACTGACCGGGGAAATTTACTTGAAGCTTGAACATCTCCATTGAACAAATACTTAGGACGCATAAACATTACATTCCATATACTAATACTACTACTATACGACACACCATTCGTTTTAGGTTTATAATGAAACACACACACAATCAGTTTAATAATTATATATCAAAGCACGTACATTTATTCACGATGTGGTACATAAAAGGTGATTCAAAATGAATGGTGCAAAACGAAACGTTACGTGTTACTGCTGTAATGAATTAGTGCTTATGTGACATGAAAGGTCAAGTTGCCAAGTTTTATATGGGAATACTTGAGCACGCTCCATTTTCGCAATTTTCCACTAACGGCGCTGGTGTGCAAAATTGCGGTATCAGCAACAGAGAAGGCGTACCATTGTTCAAAGACATTTTTTGTGTTTGAGGTGAAAAATAAGGTGTACGTACGTATCCCTACTTCCACAGACTGAAGGCAGTTACAGCAGCGCATAGTGATGCAATTCTATCCATTGATAATGTTAAGCTCTTTGGGGTTTGGAAAGAACTTGATTATCATCTGGTTATGTTTTCCGTCAGAAACTGGGCTCCTATTGAGCATCTGTGAGTGAGTGAGTATCCGTTCAAAACTTGGAGAGTTTACCTTTCATGTTACATTGCTGTTTCCACAATAAATTCAATACAGCAATCACAGGCAGCGTTTCGTTTTGTACTATCCATTTTGAATCGCCCTGTATTTCTGAAATTGATGCACGTTGTTCAATCTGATATTCTGACAACATTTAGGAAATACTTGAATACAACATTTTTATGTTTATAGATGAAGTGGTGTAACACTGTAAATACATAGTGCAGGGCGGGGAGTGAGTCACTTTTCTCACCTTTTAGTTACCTTTTTATAAAATTGGTCACCTTTTTTACTGTTTATCGTATTTCTCACCTTTTCTGTAGTATTTTGTACTGGAAGCAGAAGAAAACATTAGTATTTTACCTTAATTCTAGAGAATTCTTAATTCGTTTTTCTTGTCCTGTGAAAATGTGGATGGACTGAGATAAACCTATTTTTTCAGACAAGTGAAAAGCTAGTTTATGATGTCCCCATTGAAAATTAACAGACAGATATCTAACAGCACCCCGTGAATACCTCAGTTACTTCTTATTAAGAGATTGCGATATGGAATCATATTTTTGACAGAGTTCTCACACACCTTTATATGTCAGGGAAAATGTAGATTTGATAAAACACCCATCTTTTCATATATTTACAAAAAGTAACTAAAGTATGCGGTTATAGTGTAGGTGAGAGCTTTATTAAACTGTAGATGTAGATTAGTACATCTTTCGCAAAAGTTAAAGCCAAAATTAGCCCAGGGGGTTTACAACTTTTGAGCACAGGTGTGTAGCGGCTCCGGAGCCCCAATTAGATTTAACCATACTTCTTGTCCCTGTTTTTATATATATATATATATATATATATATATATATATATATCCCCCAACCCGTCTGGTCAGCGTGGGAGTAGTAGACCAACTCCTCCCTTCGGGGAGAGGCCTCATCCACTAGTGGATTGAATATGGCTGTGT
>JAGDQP010009149.1:0-53367 GCA_022664845.1 Lepisma saccharinum
ATCCGAATGAGGGACTAGTTTACCTCCGGAATATTTTACCCCAGGAGAATCCATGAACCATCTGTTACTATTTCTTGACATGTTTTATCAGCTCTACGACCTCGCAGTAAAGGTAGACATTCAAGATGTCGCCCTCTGTCCATCTCTGAGCCTTGCCGATGTCATTCATCTTCAGCCTCAGAGTGGTAATGGTGATGCTGCTTCCCCTCACCATGATATTTTTGTTCGGGGTTATCTTCCCCTAGCCTTTACATTATAATTATATATTTGGAGAAGCTTCACAAACCAAAACTATATAAGAGTCAAAATAACCACCAAGACAAATTTTGTGAAAGCAGAACTTGAATATTCTACTTCTGACAGGCATAAAATGAGTAAAACAATTCCCGTGTAAATCAGTGGAAGGTGTGTACCAAGATGGCTGGGGTGATCTACAGTGTTAACACGTAACTTCAAATGGTCTTTACATACCCGGTACCTCGAATTCAAAATTGCCAACTCGACGTTTATCAGCTTCCTTCCGTAGTGCTGTAACTTAGTCAAATATAGTTTGGCCCATGTGTTCACTTAATTTGTAGAAGATATATCTTTCCATTGTTGCGTTACTTTGTTGTGTATAAAGCTGCAATAGTTGATCTTGTTGAAGGGAACTTTCGTAATGTTTTTGAACGTAAAAGCTTCATTAATTTTAAAATAATAATAATAATAATGAAATGGACGTAAGTTGCATTTGTAGTTTTTCCTCTTGTTTAATTTTGTGGAGTTCACAATGAATGTTAAATCTATGTAAATAATTGGATATTAAATCTATGTAAATAATTATCAATTGTTTCTCTTGACTAATCAAAATTGTTAAAAGATATTCTTTCTGGCTTCTATCATTTTCCTGCGTAGTAGTTCGAATCATATTTTCAAGTCGCGAGTTATTATAGCTTAAAATTACGTGCATTCTTTAAAATCACTTTAAATATCGAGATGACTCTACAGGGAGGTAACTAAGGTTTATCGTACGAATTAATCATTTATCCAACGTACAATCTAGTTAAAAGTAGAGGTTATCTATCACGGAACACAGTATGATCTTTTTCCCTTTTACGACATCTTTATTTCTTATAGCATTGTTTCTCCAAATTGATTTCGTATATATACAGGGACCATTTACACAATTAATATTAACGCGCTAAATCACATGTAACTTCTGCGATCCAACATTATTTCACTTTTTGCAATAAAGCCATTAAATGTGTCTGATTTTATGTATATTTAGTGATCTGTTAAAACTCTTGCAACAATAATTAGCAGTAGATGCTTGATAGTACTTAGCCTATTATTATGTTAATTAAAATCTAATAAAAGTATTCCTTGACAAAAGTTAGGATTACAGCAGAAAATTTTAGAGAGATTCTGTCTTTGTTATCGTATTTACAGTCTTCGTTTTCACTTTAACAATATGATTTGCACATCACGTTAAGGAGCATGTATTCTCTGTTTATGTATTTCAAGAGGCATAGATTAATGTGACAACCATTGGATTATCTTATTCCAAATAAGAGTTTCGTAGCAAATATATCTCTCTCTGCAATTGTGTTATTTCAGCTTCCATAACTTATTAGATAACTAAACATCGGCGAAGCTGAATACTGCACAGGTTTCTTTTACATGTATTGAATATTCATCATACCAACAGAAATATCTATTTTTACCTCACTTCAGAAACATGAACTTTGAAAGTTGAAAAAGCTACTGATGGAATCAATATGGATCGAAAACTTTGTTCAAGTTATTTTTGCCTTTTTTTTAATGAAATTAAAGTGAAAACTTGGAGAAAGAAACACAAAGATATGGAATCGTTGAAGTAAAGTCAATGTATATCTGTATATTTTCTCGTCATTAAACGTTGTTTTTATATTCTTCTATACTATCGCTGAAATGAATACATCCTAGTTAATATTTTTTAAGTATTGGGAACCATCTATACAGTACTCATTAGTATGCATTAGATTTAATTTTCTTGCACTGTTTAAAAAGGAATAGACTTTCGAATCAACTACGCATATTAATGTCATATTTCCCTCAAAACTAAATTTTATGACAAAACCGAATTCATCAATGTATTTCTGGTCAAATTCGAGCCCAGATTGATATGTTACATGACTCTCTTCCTATTTAAAAAATAAGCAAGATTCAAAATGGCGGACTTCAAGATGGCGACCGTGACGAACTTACCCTCTAACTGGTAGTGCATTCCACCCAGTGTCCATTAATGTGTACCTATTTTCCATTTTTTAAACGTTTTTCAATAAACATGTGTTTTCAGACTTAGATCACATTATAGGTACAGTATGCGGCAAAACAAACAGTACTGAAATTACAGCCATGCTTCGAAATCAAAATAAGTCAATAGAATATGCCAAGAGAGTACGGCAACACATATCACATAACACACGTCTAAGTTCATCGGTACAGCATGTGTTCAAAATGTCCACTCTCACGTCTCATTCAGTGCTCATAATGATTCTGCAGATTGTTTAACATGTTGAGCACAGGTTGCTGGCAAAGAGAGGAAAGCATGCCTGTTTCTTTCAGAAGCACTTCTAGACGGGTCATCCGGCCGGAAAACTGATTCTTTAAGCATGTTTCATACGTTGGCATCGAAGGACGTGAGATCCGAGGAGTGTGTTTTTATCACCGCCCGCTCAATCTATATAGATTGAGCGGGCAGTGGTGTTTATGTTACAGGAGACTTGTGAACGGAGGAATATTTCCTAATTTGTGATTGGTTCGTTGCATTTTACGGTGATCCGGGGAAGAATTTACGCGCGCCATTACTGACTCGTTGATGTCGTCTTACTGAACTGAAGTTTCAGAGAAGAAGCAGTTGTACATTTGAAATCAGAAAGTATAGATTTTGAGTCAGTAGTGAAAACGACGTCTCATCATATGGAAACAGTTGTAATATTAGGGCTATGTTATATATTCTAGGTTACACATATCGAACTAAAGCCCACTCGAAATGACAAATATACCAGTTAATTAACATATTGAAGATGAATAAAACAAGCTGGATGGTAGAGTCAAATAACAATCCTATAATACAATTCTAAAATCAAAGTTAAAATGAATGGGTGTCTGTAGTGGTAATACACTTGCCGAGGAATGGGAAGGGTACAGCGGGAAAGCCCCATTCCGTATGATCGGAAATAGTGCTCTATGATACACACCTTCTGATCTGTTGTGAGGACCATTAACGCAATTCAAATTGCATTATGGGTTGCTATCAACACAACTAAGGAACATATAAGACATGATGAGCTGTTCCCACAAGGCACATGCGCGCTAGACGTGCGCACATTTCAATACTGTTTGTCAACTGGTAGTGTACTTATTTTTTGAATCAAACTTTTGGCCACTGTGCAGTTTTTATGGACAAAAGAAGTTTTAGTCATACTTTCTGGAGGTTTGCTTGATGTACCTTACTCCTCTGCCAAGTTTGGTCGAAAAAGCGCCTACAACCATTACTAGATTTACTTGTGAGCTTGTGATACTGAATGTGCCAGTACAAATTTTGTAACAGAATATGGGGTTATATATAGACTACTCGTCCACCGAATTTGAGATCTGGGTTAAATCAATATTCTTCATGAACAATTTTTTGTTTCTTTTTTATTGGCATACCGTTTAGTTTACGGTATTCAAATGAGTAAATAGCATGTATACAAAGTTCTCAATGAAAACTTCTACTTAGTTTATTTCGTAACTAGTTGCTTTCTTCGAAAAATCCCCAAGCAAGTAATTTTAAATTTCGAGTGGTCAGAGTATTGTAATAAATTTAAACTTACTGTCTCATTCTCAGCAGTCTGGTGGCAAAACATTCAGGTTTCTTAAATGGTAACGTTGGTCAGACGAGAGGCCATTTTTGAGCTATTTACAACAGCGTTATTAATTCGAATCTTCATTGAATACTATGTGAGAAATCACGCTTGAGACTGTTAAAAGTCTCAAGCAATTTAATAATTTTCTCTAAGTGTTAGATGAAACAGGACGCTTAAGTTGATCACGGTGATGCTTACAAGAAACTTTTCTACTGTATCGGGGGGTCGAGGCAGAACCGGGTTTAGGTGTGGGTGAGGTGCTTTGGTCGGTTTGGCGCCCCCTTCAGTTCGGCAGCCTGTGCCTTGACACATCACTCCCAAATTCGACTCTGGAGGAAGGCACTTATATTAAATAGGATAAACTACCGTGTTGGTTGCGAAGTTCCATTTTCTAACAGATTCAAAGATCTAAATGATTTCTCACAAAGTATTCATTGAAATAACTGACTCGTAGAGCAGTCGGTAGAGTAATTGCTTTAATCGTGACGACTCGGGTTCGGTTCCCAGTGGCGGCGATCCTGACAGGTTCTCCCTGGCTTCCCCTTGCTATTATTGTTATTAAATATATCCAGTGTAAAATGGCTGAAATTGAACTGTATCTGGAGATTATTAAATAAATATATTTTGTGAAGAGAATCAAAGACCTTTCAAATAGCGTGTTACGTGACCGGTGTTGTAAGTTAGGAAAATTGAACATTTTGCAACTAAACCGAAGAAAATGCGACAGCACGCTTAAGAGTGTACTGAGCTCGCCTACTTTTTAAGACTCTTTTTAGATTTTTGAAAATTATGGAAAGACGAACGACAATATTAGAATTTTGGAGAGAAGGAAGTAAGTATTTTAGGGAATTCATTCTTTAGCATGGACATTTGACTGCCCGTTGTATAATGTCATAATTTGCTAGCAGTAAAATACGAGGGCTGTCCAGAAAGTAATTCACGTTTTGGAATAAAAACAACAAGTGGAAATAGACATTTTTATTATATACATGTTGAAGCAACACACTTATACTACTTTTCTACATAGTCACCGTACAGGTTTTGGCAATTATCATAGCGATGAACAAGCTTATAAAATTCATTGTCATAAGACGTTGCCGCCTGTGGCTTCAACCGTTCCTCCACGCCAGCCTCAAGATCTGCGTCGTCACGAAAGCGCTGCATTGCTAGCCAGGTCTTCATGTGGGGAAACAAGTGGTACTCACTTAGTGCGAGATCCGGGCGATTTTTGCCACCAGTTCATCTGTCACAATGCTCTGTCGCCCACGTCGGTCTTCATCGTGAACGTTTATGCGGTCATCTTTAAACATGAGGTACCATCGCTACACTCCACTTTCACTCATCACATCTTTACCGTAAACTTCACACAGTTGTCGATGAAGTCAATCGGCTTAGTGTTTGTCGCCAACAAATATCGTATGACCGACCTCGCTTCACAACTGGCGGGATTTTCAATCGGGGCACTCATGTTAAGAATGCACTCATGTTAACAGAGCAGAAAACAAGAACTTCACACGCCCAGAACTGGATGCGCACTGAACGGACGGAACTAAGTCCCTGAACAAATTGGAGGCGTTCGCTCCGCCCCTAGCCCCCCCCCCCCCCCGCTGAAACGTGGGTGGACTTTCTGGATAGCCCTCGTATTTAAGCTTAATATGAATTACATTGAAACCGTAATTGATTCATATTATAGAGTACAATAACCACAATTTGTAATATTGTCTTTCGCCTTTCCATAATTTTCAAATATCGAATTCGTTATCCCCATCCGAACTACTCACAGACTCACACTTTAACTCGTAACTTCATCATGTACGCGACAACTATTTACATAAGTTATAAAACTGTTTATATTTTTCGTTTCTAGAAACAAAGGAAAAATATATTTCAGTATATCCAGAACTGACTATTTCTTAACCCTAATATGTATTTAATAAGCCGCAGCATGAAATGAGTTTAATGCAGTCTTAAATTTATTACGTTGGGACACCTGTATTTAGATCTGTAGGTGTGTGGTGGACGTATATTTATAATATTAGCCATTCATCATCCATTTACAATTTAATCTATAATGGATTTATTTACTTTTTTCACATCGGTCAGCTCCTCCGTTCCCCTAAGAGATAGACTATTACATATCGCTTGTCCGTTGAGGTTAAAAAGAGTCTCTGTTTAAGATGCGATGCTCTGTGGATAATTCTTTTTCTTGCTCGAGATTGAATTAACTTAAGAGATTAGTGTTGTAATTCTAACCACCCGAAAGAAATTTGTTTGTGGATGAGAATTCACGCGCGGTCCATTAACTCCAATCTGCTCACAACGCATAAATCTCTATTAGGGGTATAAACTTAATTTAACTTTAGTCTTGCAGGATTCCGTGCAATTCGTGCTGTCCGAGAAACATATTGCTATTTGTGAATCTAAAACATCGGGCGTGAAGCATAAAGTTAAATATACAGGCAGTAGCAGTGGCGGATCCAGAGAAATGTTATAGCATTATTTCATCAAATTACCTCATAGAAAGCTTCTGTTTGTTTCGTTTTCTTTCTAATTTATTTGTTTCGTGAGCATGATCATGTGATTCGTATTCAATATGAGGAGAGATACCATAAATCTATGCTTAAATTCATTTACAAAGGACTTACCTCGACAGTGCTCCTGGCGCTTTGAAGTGCACTTAGTCTCTTATCAAATTGAGTACCAAAGTGTCCTTGGTATTCTTGGGCACTTTGGGGTGACCACCCGGCCTCACTTCGTGCCGTTGGTCGAGAATATTTGGAGCGCCACTTCACCGTTTAAACATCTCTATTATAAGTCGATCTCCTTCTGGATGTTCTCCGTTCTTCGTCCGTCTAAGTACTTTATCCACTTCTTTTATTACGTCTGGGACTTGTACATTAGTTATTTCTGGCTACTGTTCCATCAAATCTCTTAACACTATTTTTTTATTACTATTATTAAGATATATTTTTTCAGGCTCTTGCTTTCCTCGATTGTTTTCCTATCAACATTGTCGTTATGTCTTTGTATATCCTCTTGTATTTTCTTCCTTAAGGTTTTATTTAGTTTTTATATTAAATTCTCTTTAGGCTATTATCCTCTTCTTTCATTTTCCTTCTTTTCTTTGTCACTACTCTATTTCCTTCTGAGACTTTTCTCTCTATTTCCTTGTCACTATTTTATTTCAGCTATTGATATTTTCTTGATCTTCTAACTGTTCCAAGGCATTGAACTTGTTGCTTAGTTCTATCTTGAATTTGTCTTTTTTGCACTATCTTTTTTAAATCTGAAAATGGTGGTTTTCCTCTGATATCTTCTTCCTTTCAAATCTTGTAGTACCGGCGAATTAGACATTGTACGCCGGTGTATATACGTGATCGAAAACAAATAATAAAGTTTTTTTTTTCTTCATAGAACTGTTGGAAAGGCCTTCCTTAATACCGTACCTTATTAAACGTCCGCACCGATCCGGCTTGTGAAGCCCGCCCTGTTGAAAAAATGAAGGACCGAATGGTGTCTTCCACCACGTTTTCACGATTATCTTGGAAATGATTGATATTAGGTAAGAAATGCGAAGGACCAAATCAAAAGAGCAGGAAATTTCCTATCAGAATGCTACTTTAGTTTTGCTTCGGATCTCTTCATTAATAAAAATAAAGTTAATAAATATGGGATGGGGGAGTATAATTTTACGCTTAAGTGAACCTTTTTCCACCAGATATGCGTAATTTCCACTATGATTAGTTAACTGTCACTTACATATTTTATAATGAATGAAATATGTAGTTGATAAAATAATTAACGTAGCTTGGACCTCGCTTCGACCCAGTGGAAGATTCCCACTCAAGGAAAATACTTCATTTTCTTTCGCATTTTTTCAACAATTTATCTCAGAAAAGTTTCCATTTATTTCCGAACAAATTTAATTTATCTAGAAATATAATTTTTGGGGAATCCGGTGTCATATACGCTGATAAGCCTTAGCAGTATGATGGGGAAATATGATAACCGTATTCTTAAAAAAAAAATAACTTAGCGGGAAAAATATCGATAATATTCGGTCTGTTCCGCTGGGTCGCCCTCCCATCTCCATATCATGGTCTCCTTACCTCCATGTTATGGCGATTTTCTCAGTTGTAGCTTACATCAACCACTTATTTGTACTCAGATCCAGTAGCTATTTGTGGTTTTTATAAAGTTTAGGAACTGTAAGTCCTTCAAATCCACTATTTTCTGATCTCTCCCCCACCTCACGCTTAGTTGAGTTGACTTGTACCTTTGGTTCTAATCCAGCATGGAGCTTCTAACGAGAGACCTACCATTAACATGGTTGAATCACACTCGGGTTGGTATCCAAGTCAAAAGTGCGGGTGCGCTGACAAAGTATGGCAAACTTGCTTGTCACGAAACGCCCTTTCCGCATCACTCTTCACTAAAGACTTCTAGCACAGTAAGTTCGGTTCAAAGAGAAAATTACACTCTGCACTGTAAAAATAGGAGACACAACGTTCATCCAAAAAATGGAGGCAGCTGAGCTGCCTCCACTTTTTGGATTAACCTACATTCAGCCAGTTTTCGGTTGAACGTTTTACTCTCTGTAATATTTCAAAATGCGCATATATGACATTTCCAGCGTCTTTCATTGAAGCAGAACATTGTTTGAAAGTAGAAAAGAAGATAATGTCATGTTCATTTAAAATTTAAAATAAAAAAAAAGTTCAGGCGGTCGGGTATCGATCCAGGGTCCACTAGCACACTGGTCAGATGCTCTCGCCACTTAGCTACGAAGGAAGTTGGTGTTTATGGCTTTCCGAGTGATATTTATAGCTAGGATTTTACTGCGAAGGAGGTTAATGATTAACATGCTGTAGATTTTACTACGAGGAATGTCTGGAGAAAAAAAATGGAAAGATACGTTTGCTACTGTGTAAAGATTTATACCCAACTTAATTCCTATTTCCGCCAATGCAATCATGACGTTCTTGATCCACCAGTCAGCTGTTTAATGTTCACAGTTGGTGGGGCGTTCAGTGACAAGCAAGGCTTGAACTTCATCCTGAAAAGTATGTAACCTCAAAATTGCCAGTTTAGCTTACACTTTGATCAGAAAATGACCGAATTTTAAGCGTAAAATAAGTTGAACGTTCACCGACGAAACACTTTGGCCAGTTTCAGCCAATTTTCAGTTAACGTTAAGCCATTACAAAGAAAATGTTAAACTTTAAAATGGAGTTAAGGTTACCAGTCTTTCCACTAAAGAGCATACACTATATCCACATTTAAGAGTAAATACAACGAAACGCTAATTTTCAACTTTTGTTTCTCCATAAAGCGGAGTAACTTTCATCCATTTCGTGTTTCCACTTTTTACAGTGTGTAAAGCTATTCTCTGCCACTCTTTTTCTTTGTTATACTAAGGAATTGATGCTCCACTGGCCAAAATACTGAAATTATCATCCAGTCATCATAGAGAAAAGCATTGTTGTCAGAAATATGAAAATTATGAAACAAAAACAAGGTGAAACTTACCTATGCTTCTTCGGACAATCTCGTGTATACTTTACTTACATACTCCGATGGAAGAGAAAGGGGAAGCTAGCGGCCCGAAAGTTTGTCCAGGCACAATCTCAAAATTTGCCTATTGAAACTTAGGAAAACCTGGTAAACCTCAGTCAGGATGTCCGGCAGCAGAACTTAAACTCAATGACGATCCCAAGTACTTGTCTGTAACAAGAAGATCACGGAGGCTGGATTTAAGTCTTGCTCAAAGTACAATATAATCAAGCTCAATACAATATATCCAGTATTTTTCCTTCACTCCTACTAAAGCGCACGTCGCTTCCTTTTATATTCCTTTCCTAAAATTTGTATTTGCGGAGGGGTATCATTGCTCAGGGCTTAAAAAAGGTCTTAAGCAACAGAAACAGTTCGGAGATGAACATTAAATGGTTAAATAAGGTGAATGTAAAATTAGTCTGGCAATAATAAAATATTAATTTTATGTACCGAGCGTATATAACTCAGAGAGCGTTGCCTCAGTATGGTAAGATCCTGGGAACGATTCCAGCGAGTGCATCTCCTTACTGACGTTTTTTTTTCTTTTTTCCTCTGTCATACAAGGCAGATGCCGGGATGGTACCTAATAGCTAGGTCCTGGCCGACTACCTTCCTACAGTTTCCCTCACCCTATCCCGGCCTAACTCTGAGATATCTAAAGGCCATAAATAAATTCAAATTCAAAAAGATTAATTTGTTGTAGTGAATACGTTTTTATTAGTGGGGTACTAGTCATAATGTACCTAGATTCGCAACCCTGAATATTTTGAATTGTTTTTTCTTACGCAAGATAATAAGCCTAGCGGGTACAAGGAAGAACTGTGGGTTCCTCGTCTCCAGCTATTCGCACGTATATAAAAATCGCTTGGCGCGTGAGCGCGCATATCCGTACAGGTGACTTCTGAGGAAGCACGAGAAGAAGTCACACAGTATGGGAGGGTGGGGACATTTGACCGTTCTTCCGAACCGATAA
The DNA here is from genome assembly GCA_022664845.1 of Lepisma saccharinum. Classification (NCBI taxonomy): domain Eukaryota; kingdom Metazoa; phylum Arthropoda; class Insecta; order Zygentoma; family Lepismatidae; genus Lepisma; species Lepisma saccharinum. Next base: position 10,402 of record JAGDQP010009149.1, read on the forward strand.
ATTCTCTCGACTCAGTGTTATCATCCCACATTTAAATTAACTCTCTACATTCATTTTTCATATTTTAATTCCTGAGATTATTTTTTAAATCAATTTTTCGACTGTAGGAAGTTCATCGCTTTCTCTATTGACGAATCGCCACTGCTCAGGTCCCTCCAAAATCTCAGCCTAAGTCCACAGGAAAACTCATTTCCACACCACGTTATACCCATTCAAAGTAAGGAAAGAATATTACTGCTTAGGTAGGTAGGGCTAACGACGCGTTCTTTCTTACCGTGGTATCCCCAGTAGCCCTAATCCACTTAGTAGATGAACTAACATGCCACAATACGCAAATAAATACCCCCTATTTAGCAAGCTCCCCAACCTCAAGTTTTCACTGAGAGAAAAAGCACTGAAAATTAAACATTATACTTCAATTTATGTTTAGTTTCAGCTTGCATTCCACCATCCTATGATCACTCGAGATTTTCAAATTGTTTAGAGCAGACATATGTTCAGTGGTTCCCTTGTTATTCAGTAGAACATAATCTGCGAGGTAACCAAAAAAAGTTTTTGCCGTTTTTAAGGTTCCATTAATCATGCGCTCACAGATAGGAAACGAAATGACGCACGTGCCTGCCAAGCGATCTGGAGTTAGTCTGACCATCGACCTTCAGTAATACAGGCACGGTGCTCACACACAGCTGATATAGCTCGTCCAGTGTAAAAGAGAAATGGAGGTATTGAAGCAGCTTGTTCGCGTGTGTTTGTTGTATGACTTTAAAGTGGGCCTGTCAGCTGCCGCATCAAGTCACCGCATATGTAAGGCATTTCGTGAGAATGCCGTGAACAAACGCACCGCCAGGCATTGGTTCCAGAAACTCCGTTCGGGAGATGTGAACCTTGCTGATGAACCTCGCAGTGGACGACCACATGTGTTAGATTACGAGGTCCTGAAAGCAGTCATCGAGGAGTACAGTGGTCTACCGTGTGATGAACTTGCAGAAAGGTTCCATGTTTCCGCTGAAACAGCCAGATTGCACCTGCATGGGATAGGGAAGTCATAGAGGTTAAGCAAGTGGGTACCCCACACATTGTCGGCAGCCAACAAAGAACAACGAGTGACAATTGACCTGAACACATCCATATTTCATCGCTTGCCCACTGGTGACGAAAATGGGTCCTCTGTGACACTCCCAAGCTAACCAGACGTTGGTTGTCGCCACGTGACCCTGTTCCTCACACCTCAAGACCACCTCTGCACCCACGAAAAGTTATGCTCTCTGTATGGTGAACTTGTCGGCAAGTGGTACATTACGAGCTCCTTCGACCTGGCACGACTTGGCGACTAGACCACCAGGTACACAGTATGATCTTGCGTTGGTGTAGAGGTGGTCTTGAGTGGTGTGAGGCGCAGGGTCCCGCAGTGACAACTGCACTCTTAAAGAGTCTCATATAGGACCCACATTACGTCACTCGCACTCGATAGAATATGGGTGTGTTGCGGTGCAGAGAAAGCAACGATAAACAGGCTGTCACTGTCACTCGTTGGTTCTTGTTCGCATCCCGCAGTGTGTGGGGGTACCCACTTGCTCAACTTGTACGCTTTTCCTATGTAATACAGGTTAGGTATGATTGTTTCATCAGAAACTTGGAACGTTTGGCAAGCGCACCATACATTTAACTGCTGTCCTGCTCTATGGCCGCATTCAGGGCTTTGTCTTCCAAGTCATTTCCTATTTTCTGTTTCGTTGAAATAGAAGCTATCTCGACTAGTTCCAACTTTTGTTCATTCTTCCTCCACGCATCTGATAACGTGAGATTCACTTGTTAAAACTCGATAGAATCCCTGCAAAACTCTGAACTCCTCTAACTTTTGCTTAATCTTAATTCCGTTCCAGTTGCAGTGTGGTTTTTATAGGAGTCTACTGTCCAAAACCCGGGCATTTTGACCCTCTGACTTCTTCAGGATTGATCGTTTTCATTGCCATCTGAATTCCGTTCTTCTTCGAGACTGTTTCTTTGATGTACCATCAGCTGGTATTGCCAGCTGCATTCCGTCCTTCTTCAAGGCTGTTTCTTTAGTTGTACCATCATGTGATAAAATAGCTAGTGCAGACATTTGACCCACCACGCTGTCTACAAAGGCAGGTTGGGTGAGCAGTCAATGTAGAACCATGCTGCGAAGCCGATGTAGAACATTTGTTGTTCCTCTTCCATCTGAAGCGTCTAGCTCTGTGGCTCGTGGCTATGTGGCTCGTCTCTACTTCAGTCTTTGTAGTTTTTGTAGTGGTCACATCCACCTTTGTTGAAATTGAATCCTTTCCCTCCTATCTTCGTTGCTCTTTGTGTAACTTGCACATAATTACGGCTAAAATTGTACCAAATGTACGTAAATTCGGAATTTCCGGAGAGATACGTCCCCTAAATATGTCCCTTGTGTCATGCATGTGTTCATCCAAATGTTGTTGCATTCTCTGTGTCGCATAACTTGAGACCAATTTGTATTTATGTATTTTGTTGATTGCATTTTTATCAGTGTATACCAGGGCCTAAAATTCAACGAAATCACAGCTCCACACTGGTAAAAAATTTTATATAGTATAGAAAAACTAGTTTAGTCAGCATTTGTTTTGACATATAATCAGTGTTCTGTCCAGTACATCATGTTTACCTGCGACCAAAAAAATATTATTATTATTATGTAGGAAAATTTTGGCATTCAGAGCAAACAAAATTAAAGGCACATTAGGATACATATTTAATTGTATTGTATTAAACCATAAAATACAGGAAACAAACCGGTAAGAAAAATAGTCACACTGGAAGAAAAAAGTCACTTTTTCTTACATAAGAATTTCACTGTCATTTTTCCGTGATCATCACGCTGTCTCAGTCTGTTTTCTGCCGAGGCAAATACACCGTTATACCAGGGCTGTTCCATTGACTTCCTACCAACTTCGAAACGCCTTTCCTTTCTGGCCAGCCATTTCATAACAGCAGGGGTTGGGCTAAAATATTTCCTGGGATATATTTCCCAGGATAATATTTCCTGGGTTATGATTGGTTGTTGAGAGTCTACGGTGCTTCGGCTAAATTTTTGGCGGTTATTGATGTATGTTATCTTTGGTAGTACATATTTCTATAACGGATTCAAAGGATCGTGTAATTTTTATCTACGAAACAACACATTTCATTATATCGGAAAAGTGTAATGTCCTATTGAAACAACAGATAAACGTGCAGTTAGTTGCATATTTTAAAACTATATGAATGCAACCGAAAACGTTTGAAAACTGAGTATAGTTAAAAAGTTCCTTCACCTCAAAATTGGCAATGGTTTTCCCTGTCATCTAGGAGACACCTATACGTATTAACTCTGGCTTAATATCATATACTGGCAGTTATATGGAATTGAGTAACCCATTGCATAATGAATGTATTGAATCAGTAAGACTTAGTTTGACACACTAAACGCGTTTAAATGCATAATCCGAGAAAAGTAAGGTACTCACATTAATACCACTCCACACTTTAAGAATTATAGTTCCACACTCCTTTCCTACAGTTCCACAAAGTGTGGAGTACTCCACTCAATTTTAGACCCTGGTGTATACCGATGGCTTTGAAAACGGACGGAGAGCAGCATGCAGCCTAATAGCTAGTTCACATTTATGCATTTTTGCTACATATATATTCATGAATGCGTGCCTGACCTTTAAGGTGCAGTTTCGTTTAGTTGATGGTCGTATGCGTTGACCGCATTCAGTGAATGCGTGCGACGGAAGCATGTAGTGGGGTAGTTTGGTTTGTACATTTGGCGCGTGCGCGACGCCGTACTATATCTATACAATCATATGATTTACTTTTCGTGCATTACAAGTTTTAAGATCTTTCTGTAAACAACATTTTTTGCAATATCAGAATTTTAGACATGATTACGAACAATTATAATAATAATATAAGCAGCATTTTAAATTAAACTCAACTTTCATTCAATATATAACAATATTGTTACTTCGAGCTGCTGTAGTACTCTGCTGCCATCTATTGAGCTCCAAACTTACTACATCTATGTTTGCATTCTCTTTCTTTCGCGTTTTACCAATAATTTCATAGCATTTTCATCCAATTCTTGACGTAGCTTTCAATCCTCATCTCTGTTGAAGCTCAATGTTTGGCACAAAATAGTTCCAAATTCAAAGAAAACACGAATGTAAACTGCACAATACTCTGCAACGCACGCGATTGCTGCAGCTTGACTGACCTCCGAAGGGTCGTTCCAACAGTTGCAAGCGACATTATGCGTCTGATGCACAAACCAAACCGACTCCACTGATTTCCCTTCAACGTGTCAATGAAGTGACGTGTGCAGCAGTTGCTTGCGATCATTGCATGCAATCATCGCACAAACGAAACCGCACCTTTAGACTTCCGGCAGGGAGCAGAGGGAATAAATAGCCTTTACAGCAAACTTTAAGAGTTCAGCTCTGTGTAACTTTTCCGTGCTGGTTGTATGCTGTACTCTGCTGAGCCTCAAAGCGACCGGCTTCCACTCATTAAAATGCACGCAGCTGGTTGCAACAATGTAAACCCCACTTGATGCAAAGGAAATTACCGCTGCTTACTGCAGGGATGCAAATACGTTAGTGTGGTGTATTCATGAAAATACATGCAATAACTTAAACGCTATAGACTTTGTTGTTGAGAAGGAGGACATGTGTTAATTTTTCAAAAAATGGGAAGAGCGTCTTGTTTATAAAATAAATAAAAGCGCGTGGTAAGCCTAGTTCAGCTCATCAGCCCCGTTCTCGCGCTTCAAATAAAATGAAAATAACTAAATAATAATAATAATAAAAAAAACTAGTTGTCTGTGTATCTGCCCAACTTCAATGTTTGGGATTCAAATTCAAGAAATGAAAGGAGATGAAAGGAAGGAACGAGGAGAAAGGAAAGGAATGATTACATGGGTGTAGAAACTTGATTATATTATATAGTATAGAGAACATGATATGTATTTCAATAAATGTTACGTAGTTTTTAACTCTCCTGTTCATGACTAGCTAGATGTAAATGAAACCCGTAATAGGTGGTCTGATATTTAGCTTACTACCAGTGTTATTAGGATACTGCTGTTCTTTTTGTTTCGTTAACTTGGTAAACTTTATTTTGTATGAGCCATTTTAATAGCGATAGACTTCGGTCCGACACGATAATACAAGTGCAATGCCGTTAAAATTCACAAGCATGCATGCCCCAGGCGGAATTCGGAACCGCAGTCTCATGAACGGAGACCTAGCCAGTCTTAGTTCGCACGACTACTGAGGACAGATCTTCTTTTTTTCCTGATCAATATAATCTTAGGCGATAGCGGTCAGAATTAGACAGTTCAAGAGCGGAGCTTACTCGATCCTCAATTCTGAGGAACTGTCATTGTCAATTTTCCTAACCCTAAATGGGTCGGTCGTTCGAGTTGACTCGTAAACTCATATCAGGAGACTGCGTATCGAGTGACCTCGTATCTTGTCAGTGTTGCCAACCAATTACATGGATATTGTACTAGGTGTTGGCATAATATAGACTGCGAAATAGTAATGAACTATTATTTATGGCCTTCAGGCATCTAAGGCTCAGCCCGGGTTAGGGGAGGGGAAAGGATTCAGGAAGGTGTCGGCCAGGGCCTATGGTGAAGGTGACACTGCGATATAATTTATGCTAGTTTACATAACGAGGGTTAACCATTGATACCTCGTATCTACAATTTTTGTCACCTAAAGTTGTTGTTAACAAATTATTGAAAGGGAAAAAATGGCGGACTTTCTGGTGGAAATTTCGTAGCAAATAAACCAAGAAGTAAATTGACCGTTTACTTGTTACGAGGTTTTCACTGGAAAGTCTGTCAATTTCTTTCCTTTCAATAATTACACAGCAAATTTAGGTGACATAAATTGTAGGTACGAGGTATCAATGGCTATCCCTCGATGAAATGATTCTAAAACTTAGCATGACTCGTCAATGTATAATAATAATACAGGGTGAGACAAAAGTGTGGAAACACCCTGGTGAGTCGAGAACGAGTGGAGGGAGTGAGATCAGATATTGAATGTCGGGAATGTGGATAGACTCTACCTGATGGTAGGATGGGCACCATGGTGGCCACCTTGAAAACCACCCTCTTGGATTTAGGTAGAAAATTTCAGATATGAAGGGGGTCGGGTGGCATGTTGTTTTAAGCTACCTTCTTCCCGTAAATTTAAATGTGAAGCCAGTTTTCACTTACGTTTATTTCTTCATGGTATAGGAACCCTAAAAATTGCGATTTGGCGTCCTACAATATGTGCTCAATGTGACGGTCATTTTCGGATACACAAAAAGCAGGTCGTGGTTTTTCAATCGTGGACCCTGTGTAATACATCAGGCTAATGGCGACGCAAGCATTCTGAATCCGTTGCTGGAGATGGTGAAGCTCGTTAATATTTTCACGTTACCCCATGTTATTTAGATGGCCTTAGAGATACAAGTCAAGGAGCGTGAGATCAGGTGAACAAGCGGGATTCGCCGACCGACCCAACATCTCTCACATCTCTACTGCATAGGGCGGAGTGTGCCATCTTGCTAAAAAAAACAACAGGAAAATCGTCTTCAGGGTTGAGCCATGAGCGAAACATATTCTCGCGAGGGGTGTCCATGTTTCGTTCACCAGTCAAGTTGATTTGGATGAACACAGTACTCCTAACATGAACCTCTATCTGACAGCTGACATCTCCTGTAATTGTCGAGTACTGTGTGGGGTACTCTTCACAATGGCTGCCGTGCTCTCGTCGATTGTGTTCTTTGATCGTCCACTGCTTTCCCTGTCGCGCACGGATTCCGTCTCCCCAAATTTCTTCAATATCCAGAACACGGTTGCGTGTGATATGTCCGCTCTCTCCGGATGACACGTTGAATTCAGTTGTAATCAACTTGTTACTGCGACCACCGCTCATCAGCACAAACTCATCAGAAGTTTCATGGAGTGTTAGCGCCATGCTGAATCATCTGGAACGACAGATTGACAAACATTACCTTTCGCCAAATCCCAACTCACAGTGTGTCTATCTCCCAAACAAATAAACATAGTTGTAAACTGACTTCACATTTGAATCTCTGGGAACGAGCTATGTCAAATGGCTTCCTTCCACTTTAAAGTTCTCAACCTAAATCCAAAACCTTTCAAGATGACCAGACCACTACATCTGGTAGAACCCCACCTGGAAAATAAGAGGCCTTTAGTGTTAGTACCGATTGATCACTCCACAAATGCGTTAAAAAAGGAAGAAAGAAATAGGATCACAATTGTATTTGCACATTCATCACAAAAAACTTTTTGATATATGGAAACAAGAAGTTGGAAGGAACTTCATTGTACTCAGGCTCAAGTGAGCCATAAGAAAGATCCTTTATACAATTGACTAGAAGTCGATGGGGTACCCAGGGAACTTGGTATAATTAATGACTTTTATATATGTTAATTGACTCCTTTATTTGCCATCTTCCGAAACAAACAATATCCGTAAAATGAAGGATTGTGCCATATTTTGTCATTATGCCAAAGACACTGGGCTGAATGAGAAAGCAAATTAACACTGTTCCCCAGAGCTAGAAGCGCGTAAATCAGAAATCCTAACTTTTCCAGAAAAACTACTTCCTTTCACATAGAAACTAAAATAGACAAACTACATAATTGACTTACTCATTTACATTATTAACATGAAAACAATAAGAATCTAACAACCATTATTTGAAGCCTTCCGAATGCTGTGCAAAATTGCATTTATCAAGTTTTGGCCCAAATTGAGCTCTCACACTTCTAGATTTCAGGTACAGAAATTATGCTAGAAATGGCAACTCTGGATCTTACTGCGCATACGTGAGCGCTTCTATCGTCGACCTATTTAGTCGTTGCCAGGCAACTGTTGTGTGTTGTTTCGTAACATGTGCCAGGAGGTCGTGTTCTCGCTTTTTGCTATCACGCTGAGTAAACTCGAAGGGCGGCGATAGAGCATAAAAATTTCTACAAAACTCTACAACACGAATTGGTGATGAGTCTATGAGAATGTTTCAGTGTTAGTACACATTAAGGATGTTTTTGGAGTATCGATGTCTCTAAAGTGGCCAAAGGTATGTTAACAGTTACAGTGTTACGGTAGTATCCACAAGCTGGAGTTCGGAAGACTGATAAAGTTCGCATTTCTGTTATGGAGGGGTATACATGTCTTTTCGTCACTTTTTGACGAGAGAGAAAACCCTTCGTTCACTTACGTCGTTTAATTGGAACGCACACTAAATATGACCAATTTTTCTTGCCTTAAAATAGAGAAAATTAGTGAATTATAGTGAAAATAAAGATACAGAATTTTCAGAATATGTGGGTCAGATTTTTTTTTAAGTTATCATCTTGTATGACTACCCTTACAGTTTATAGCCATTTTCTTTCGAGTTAATAAATTTGAAAGAGAGAAGAAAGATCAGAGTCACTATTTCTTGTGTTTAAAGCGAAAGAATAATACAGTCCGTGAAGTCATGATGTTTTGGAGTTTCAAATTTTCATACAATCGCAACGAAACATGATACAAGTACGAAATGAATATTACTAAAGAATAGAGAAACTCTCAAAGATTTTCCTTGTGGCCTCCGTTGGTGAGAGGTAGGTGAGAAAAGCAACCGTCCACTCCTGATGAGCTTATTTGGCGGTAACTGAAGTACCGCCGAGATAGATATACGAGGCAATAACTTCCAGAGGAATCCACATACGCGCACAGCTTTGAGAATTTTCTTTCATTTGATGCCTCTTTTGTGTGTCTGTCTGTCTTTGCTCCGATGTAATCGTTTAAAACCGCGTCATGAATTTACGAACACAATGCAGTTTATACAATTTTGTGAAGACTATTTAGCTAAGTCTTAATTACTAACATTTATCTTAAAATAGGTTCTTAATAGGTATTGAAAGTTTATAGTTAAATTAGAAGTATTATCTCTTCCATTACTGTTTTCCTGCGTTTCATAACATTGTTGAATTTGTATGAAAGAGACACTTATAGAATTGTCAGTTTTAGTATAACTATAGATCTCCTCCACTAATTCTGTTGTTTCTATTTTTTTCTAGGGAAGAGCACTAGGTGTAACAATTGGGTGCCTTCTAGGGATGTTACCATTGTTATTCCTACCGTTGAAGAGAGAAGAGGAAAACACTTGAACAACAACATATGTAGACAATGGAAAAGCAATTTCTCCTCGTTTGTAACTGCTTGTAATATATACTGTACATAACATTGTACATAGATACTAATTATATGGACGTATTAATTGCATAAAATAACCAAAGATGTAAAAGTATTTTCACAATATTAATCAAACAGTCTCTCAGCAATATTTACTGTTCATGTTTTAAACAAAAGTTCCAATACCTGTTCAACTTATACACTGTATTATTTCAGTGTAGATTACCTGAACTTTTCTTGTCAAAATACACACTTTTTTCAAAAGTAGAGTCATTGATTGTTGATAGATTGTTACTGTTAATTAATATTTTTAACTGTGAAGAAGTACTTGTACACTTGCCTTTTATCTTAACTTGAATCAAGAGTTGTAATATTCTCATGTGTGACCAGATTCTTCGTTTGTTCTGCACATTGCACGTATTTCTTGTGGATTGAAGAGTGTTTTGTTCAAACTTATAGACGTTCTTTCAATAATCTTACTGTGAAATTGAGGATGTGCAACAGTTACGTTACGAATTGTTGATACTGACATAATTAGTAAAACATATTCTTCTTGAACTTCGTAAACTGAAAAATTGAAGAGCCAGAAATTCAAACGTTTTAATGTACAGCAAACGACACATAAAACGATCGCACTCCTTTTTTTAAAAAATAAAATAAAATAAAAGCATGACTCCGTATACCGTAAAATGTGCAAACTTGTGGAAATCGGGGTGTTCAAACCAACTGAAAGAAACGGATTTGACTGCTTCCACTGCATATTCCTGTATTGTAGCTTCTTGTTCAGTTCTTTTAAATCATGGTTTTATCAGCTTGAATTTCTTATATAACATAATTATTACATTAAACAATACACTGTGGAAATATTGTAGGGCATTTAGGATATTTCACTGAGAAATGTGAAAGTTTCAACATAAACAGCTAGTCTTTATTCTGTTTAATTTACAACTGTGTAATAGACAAAGGAAACGGCTAATCATAAGTTATTCTGTAGTTGCCGAGCTTGTCCACGTGGTAGTTTTTTTTTGTTTTGTTTTTCAGTCTTAGAAACCTGAACAGAAGTTTCAATCCATGTCTCACTCATTTATTGTTGCTATTTAGTAATGGTAATAGTAGTAGTGGTGGTGATGTTAACAATTTATTTTAGTAATTGGACCTCAATATGCAACTGCAATTTTTTATATCGTGCATACCCTGTATAAAGATAATTCACTCAAAAAGTGTCTGTATAATACAGAGGTAATGAGGTACCGGTAAATCGTACTGGCGTATATATACGTCTCATTTCGAGCACAGTTAAAGGAAATGAGTGTCACGAAATTCTTTAATATAAATACAAACACTATTTCTTACTCGGCTGGTTGTGTTTAATTTACTTTTTTTCTGTCTGTATTTCCGTTTTTCTTTTCACCATCTTCTGGTTATGCAATCGAAAAATAAAATTTAAAGGTAAGCGGTGTAGAAAGTCATTTTAAACAGGTTTTGGACTTGTGATCTTTGATTCTATTCATTTTCAAACCTCGAACAAACTTTCCGTGCTGTGACTAGTAAAATTTCTATGAATTCTCCTTGTCACGTCGAGAAAAGTAAGCAAGTAATGCTTACTTTTAAAGTATAAATTCAAGCAAGTAATGCTCGAAGTAAGGTATTCACTCTTTTATTTAGATTCTTTTCGTGCAATAGTGAATGGAAACCCTTGTACAGTACGTTTGATTAAAAGATCTTTTAGTTTAACATGCATGTAATAGATGTCAAGTTTCTTGTTTGTTTGGATACTCAGATCAATGCTATGTTGCTAAACTTAAATTCTTTCGGACTTAGAACTTGAACTTTTTGAACAAATGCGATCATTTTATGTGCTGTTTACTATAACTTTAGTTAGGATGAGCGTAGTTAGTTGAATAAAAATGAATTATATCGTTTAATTGGAGGTATAAACCAGATTTGTTTGAAAGGATGGATGGGATTAGTAAGCTCTGCAAAACACTGATAAAATCCCCCTTCCACCTCTATCTGAAAACTGAACAAATCGAACAATGGTATAAAGTATCAATTTAACACTAACAAATTCTGAGTAAGATATTGAAATAAATCACACTTGTTTTTCTTTGTATGTTCCATATCGAAAAGGAAGATGTTTATATAGTACGTGTAATTCTACGTTCCACAGAAACGTTTGTCCTTAATGAAGTAACGGTTTGAAGTGGATTTTTTTCTGAGTTCTTTTAATTAAATAAAATTAAAACTTACACTGCCTGGGCAGCTATCTAATCTGTTATGTATTTAAATCAGATATATCTCGTGAAAATTACAGAAGAGTTTCAGAGGATGCTTTCTCGTTTTTTTTTATATTATCGTCAATCGAGTTGCCATTAGTTATTTGTCATGTAGATATTTTTGATAGAAATAACTTATAAGGTGATGAATTGTAATTAATGATTTCTTTTAACCTAAATAAAATTAGTCCCTACAAGCGTATTTAATAAATCGAACAACATGGCGAAAGAGAGAGATTTCATTTTAGCGGTAAGTGAAGGAAATATTTTACGAACTAATTTTGTACTATTATTTCTCGTGAACGTTAATGTAGACGTTTGTATCGAAATGCTTTTAGATTAAGTTAATGTACCAAATAAATAGATAGTGACACTATGTCTATTATTACTTCGTTATCACTCTTTACGTAAATATCACTCTTTACGTAACACTGTATTCATTGATCCAAATAATAACGTCTTACAAGATAACTGAGCGTTGCATTCTAAAACTGGTCTAAGATGGCTGTAAGTGGAATTGAAGACACATGGAAGGAAGTGAATACTAATATATCTAATGTGTTTAAATGTGTATATCGTGAATAAATGTATGTTATTTAACAAATGTAAATATTTAATTACCAATACAAACAATACACATTTAATAGAATCTTTGACATGTGCAAACGCATTACAGTATGTGGTGTAATAATTGAATTACATATAATTTGGGTATACACAGCATAGAGAGATTTCAACCATCAAATGCTTAATTACTTTTTTTCTGTTCCGTCTTCTCCGAGGAAATCACCAATTACTAGATTTTCGCGTAAATTTCTCAAGGAAGAAACAATAAGGAACCAAGGGTATTTATAGTAACTAATAAAGGAATCTATTTACGTACAATAAAGCGAAAAACAATCCTTTAACTACAGTTGCTTTAATCGTCTATGTTTAGAGTGTATCAACGTTAGACGACACAATTCAGGAGCTAATTCTACAACCAAAGAAAAGTTTAGTAAACATGGCTCCTAAAACAATTACTATTTGCTGCTAAAGTAAAATAAATAGATAATTTTATCTGATGCCAATGGTGCAATTAGCACATTAGTATGTTGTCACCTCTGAACTGAAGATCTTTCTAAGTAACGTAAGTTGGATCCTTCAAATCAGCTTTGGTTGTTTATATATATATATATATATACGTTTAGAATCCTATGTGGCAATACGAACCCTCTACAATATATTGTGCCTTTATATCAGTATCACTTCAGTCAAAGGTGTGACTTGTAATTTTGAATGTTTTGGTGATCTCCGTTAGCGGGTCGCGTGAAGTGTTCATAATACCTTTAAAAGCTGAGCTGTGTTCAACTAACAAAAATCGTTCCGTAGTTGCACTGTCCAGTATCGTTTCAAGAAAGCATACAGAACCTTTCGATCTCATCGAGTTCGAACGTACCCGCACTAAATTCTTCGAAGGTGCCGATCGCGTTGGGATGTCGCCGATACCTTCCGTGACTGTTTTTGTCAGTTTTCGGCGGACTGTTGTATGGGAAAGCGATTGCATGTGTATGACTAGAGTGTGAAAGTCAATCGGAAAATGTCATATGTTAAATTGTTTGAAGGTTAATCGTATTTAGTTCTCCTAAAACTTATCTTCTTTTTCTGTCACTTTCTCGAATTTTATAACTTCTTCAAAGAAAATTATATATATTATCTGTTATATGTTCTTAATTGATGTATTCGCTTTGTATGTGTTTCTTGTAACATGAATCCCATCTGCATTTATGATTAAATGAAAGAAAAAGTTTATTATCGATCCCGAATTTAAAGGGGGGGGGGACGCAAATAAAGAAGTAAAAGTCGTCATATCTTTACCCTGAAGAGTGAAACGCTTGGTGGAAAATATTTCATATACACATGTCACTCATGTGATGTAGATATTTCGGCATCTACATTTATCTTTGTATTGAAATATATATGGGGTGTTACTGACATCCTACGCGAAGAGTTCAAGGTCATTTTTCTCTAAAAGAAACCAAAGATGGTAAGTATAACTTTATAAACACACAAATTACTTTATTTGTACTGTAAACTTTTCCTACTATGTAGGAAGTAGCAAAGAACCAAAGCATATACACATAGGAGTTATTTAGTTCTAAAATCGTAAAGGGTTGTACGGAATCATCGTTGTTTCCTCTTTCGCTTTGCTTCGTAACAACCTAATAAAATTTAACTACGATATGTTACTTTGTCATAAATAAAAAAATCTTTTCTACGCCCATCCCCACGTTTTATAATGTAGTAATATTAAATGTCTTACCTCTTGCGTAAGGGAAAGAAGAATGATCTTACCTTTATGAAAACTTTCATTTTAATGAAAATCGGAAATATCCTGCTAACGCAATGTTTCTAAATTGACTACATCATCTTCTGCATTGGTGAATGTGGGTCTGTCATCAGTACATAACTTGGATAGATTTTATGGGTGGAAAGTTACAGCGATTTCTGTGTTACAACCATCTCTCTCCTTATCACCTTGTCTCTATAATGACTAACGCTTTTTACAATTATTTTCGTCTAACCGTAGGTAAAAGCATTTACGTTTTAGAAACTACGTACTTGGCATCGTGTTTAATACTATTGTTAAATAAACTATAATGAAGACTATGATGCCAAGCAAATACTTTTCATTCTGAAGTACGGTCCTCTGTGCGCTTGTGTTTGAACTATTTGCATTTTATTTAACCATCAAACTAGTCTCTTATTGCTTGTTTCTTGAGGAATTACTGTGGACTTAGGGGAACGGATAGGTTTTGATATAATTAAGTTTTTATCCACAAAAGTGTGGAGAAGAAAGTAGTAAGTAAGCAAATAAATGTTTGCAATTGAAATAATATAAAAGTAAATTATATGAATTTTGGTTTTCCTAACTGTCAGACACTTTTCCTGACTGACTCAGGTTTCTCAATGTTATTGTACGTTTTATCTCAATGTAAAAAAAAAAAGTTAATCTCAACAAGTTCATGAATTGAAGAAAATTATTGTTCGTTGTGTATGTGAGTGTATGAGCTCAATTGCTTGTGTTGTAATAATTCTTTTAACATTATTACATATATAATGAGTGCAGATCACTGTGCGAATAATGACACTATTTTAGAAATCCATCCAATGCATAAATATACCAAGTAAAAGTCCAGATAGAGGGAAATTCATTTCGTTCCTCTCTCTCTCCTCTTAAGCAATAAGGTTTCATGAAATCAGTACTTCTAGTTGCTTAAGAGATAATGTTTACTTAACGGACATGATATATTAATACAATTAGTAGTAACTATATAATATATAGAGTTATTACTAGAAACAGTAGAACAGAATATTAAAATAGTTTTAGACCAAAAATGATTGGTAGATTTTTTAAAATAACTCGAGGGGAACTAGTGGTTGTAATTATAGAATTAGAAACAACTAATTTTCTTTCAGAACTGCATGATTTATTTGTGTAAGTAATGTTACATTTCCTATATAGTTAAAGGACACAACGTTTTCAATAAGTACAAGAAATGAAGTAATGTGTGTTTTCGTGTTATGAAACATCATTCCATCAAAGTAGTACGGGAACGAAGAGAAATGCATACACATTAGATGCAAATAAACATTCATTTATTCGAAAAAATACTAATTTTGTGTGTGTTAGTAGTAAATGTATTCTAGTTGCACTGAAACAAAACAAATATGTACTGTTTGAACCAAAACGAATGTTATTATACTCAAAATACTAGTTGTTGTCTGTAACAATGATATTTTATTTTTTAAAAAATTATATGTATACACTACTCAGATATTGGTATACTATACAGGGGGTTCTTGTTACGAAATTTCATGTTTTCCTACTAGGCTTACCAGATGTAGTAATGTAGATCACATCTTCATGTCACGTTTTCGATTGGTTTCATTGATATCTTATTTAGATTCTAATAAATTTGGTTTCGTGTGTTTTTTTTAAATAGCAACATTCTTGAAAACACGGTACGTAATCGTCTCCCAGATTACTTTTTCTTTCTGTTCCGATAAGATAGGAAAAGGTTAGGTACGTATACTTGGCGGTGAAGTAAAGCATAAATAACACTAAGTAAAAAGGATTAGCTTTCCTCGTTAACGCATGATCATGAAAAGAAAGAGGAAAAAAAGTCTTACAGGAGACGGTAACATTGTACTTACAGACTACAATATTAATCGCCTGTAGTAGTGTGGCCAGACCTAGCGGACGGAGGAGCCGCAAAATGCCAAATAATAACAAACTGAGACAAAGAGAACGCTAGACACTCCCCCTCAGAGTTACTGTGTACAGATCTCCAGAGAAAAGAAATTTCCTCGAAATAGGATAGATAGAAGAGGCTGTTTTCTTTTGTTACATCACCTCCAGTAACTTTCCATGTCTCCATAGGCAAGATCAAATTCTGGTGTATTTCGTGCTTTTTGATTAAAACAAGGAAACCACAGAAATCTTTATATTATTTATTCTACGTGTACGTATTCAACTCGAAGTTGTACATACTTGTTACGAAGCTGCTGTACCACCGCAGACCAAAAAGCAGTGGGAGAACATTACTGACATTCGGTATCTGAAATTCTTTGACTGTGGAGAGCCTTTGTGTTTTCACTCCATTGATTGTTGTTTTGTATCAGGCAGAGAAATATGCTTTCCAAATTGTTTTTGTTTGGTTTCCTTGTATTCTCAAGAGGGTAAGATGGTTAACAGTGGGGAAAATATAAATTATTTCCTTAAAGCCCTGATTTTATTTATTGTTTTTTATCCTGTCGACGCTCACTGTGAACTAGTTGCTATTCCAGCTTCTGTTTTTCTTTTATCGTGTTCGTTTGTTTCTCCTTGTAGTTGCTTGATGATTCAGTGTTGTTTGCTTATCTCATTTCTCTCTCTCTCTCTCTCTCTGTTGACATTAAACCTGATGTTTGTTAGTACTCTTTCCTTCCGCATATATGACATCTACAATTGGTTAGATATGTGAAAAAATATGTATCAATTACATTTTGTGTAAATACTTTAGATCTTTAATCTTATGCGTTAACTCTTCAGTTATTTGTCTGACTTGCTAGGTCTATATATGTATATCTTCTAGAAAAACTTGAAATTCATGAACCCACTTGTTTTCGACATTTTTTTTCCCGTTGAATTGCATTCCTTCTTAGACTTTGTCAGAAAGAAACTTGGAGCTGATCGAAAATGGCTTTAGTCACTCTAAATAACTCTGATTGCTATTTTTCGTTTGTCTTATCTCCTGTGATTTCTGAAAGTTTTAATGCTTATTAACATTGAAAGAGAAAATAATCAATGTTGACAGGAAATGTTACTAATAGAAAAAAAAACACACACACGTTACATAATTGGCACTGTAAAGGAAATCTGGATTTCACCCTCTTTATTGTACGTTTCCTTAATCTGCTTTTGTACAATATTTTTACATCTGTTAACGTAAAGAAGTATGTCACAAAGTACATTAGCCTCTGATGTCTAATGACGAAATTGGAGGCTACGGATCACTATTGGAAAGGCAGCGTAGGATCAAAACTTGGTCAATCCGCCGTGACTAAGGTTTTTTCAGTTATAAATCAGTGCCACTAGCGGCGTGGTTTGTAGATATAGGTTCTAGATTCTATCATCTCTGTTCATATCTCTAGAAATGTGTTCGCCGAGGAGCGTCATCTGTAAGACTTCAGCCAGACTTAGGGCGTTATTCCAATAATTTCCACTAATGTAAATAAAATAAAAACAATATATCAAGATTCATGTTGCCTATGTTTAGAATAAAAAGAATTCGTTAGTAATTTCATTACGTTCGTAACAACAGGTTAAACTCTTTCATAGCAATAGAATTGCAGTTTATGTCATTACAAACATGTAGCTTTCATTTTTAGTTGAATTTGAATTGGATTTTAGATTTAGCTGCTCTCATGACGCATTACCTGGTATGACTCACACGCATTAAAGAAAACAGGAAAAAAATGCGTATACTATTAATAACTTATTTATCGATTAGTTCTAATTGATTAGCACTTAATGACAGACCACACGTTCCGCTAATGAAACCAATTAATGCACGTATGAAATTGTAAGAACTCTATTCCTGTGGCACGTCATTGTTGCTATCACTCGTTGTCACACAAAGCAAACAATACTAGCCTACAGTCAGTTAACGATCGGTTTCATTACATCAAATGCATAGGAAATGGAACAAAGTATTAAACGAAACAGGAACGGGATATCATTCCAAAATTTTGTTTCCTGAACCTTCCTGTATTGTTATAATGTAATCATATTCGAGTTCTGCTGTTATAGGCTACAAGAGCTCAAATTCCTGGAATTTTGTAATACTTCTCCGGGCTTCTTGTATTATACTCAGAGCTTAAAGTTGGTCGGCATAGTATTATACTTCTGAAAGTATCTTAGGAATTGTCTTATTTCATATTAGCTGCTTCCAGATCATTATACTCTAAAATTGGCCAATTGGTAATTTTTCAGTTTAAAAATTTCATAAAATCGTGACAGAAAATTCTTGACATTTACCACTGATTCTAAAATACCTAATAATAAAAATACACCTATTACACAAGTGTGAAATTGTTTGACATTAAACAGAGTGACTGTTGGCATCGTTGAAGTAACATTTCATCATTGAAACCATTTCATTCTCTCTCCTGTCATTGTTATAGTTCGTATATCGTTTTCCTGTGTCCGAAAAGGGGGTTGATTATGAAAGGTGTCCATTCAAAAGGGAATGGAATGGCCCTTTCAAATTCAAATGTTAGCCTGAAATTATTCGTACTCCATTTTTATTTTCTTCCTATCCCTTGGAATTCACGATATTTGATTGTGTTTACACATTAACATTTACTGAAGGCTTGTAAGTAGGGGTCTGCCAAATGTGCGAAGTTACAAATACCAGTTAGATTTGGTGATATATACATCCTTAAAGTCTTCAGCTTGGCAGCCCATAGAGAGCCCTGGTGTGCCAGGCGACTTTCGTTCAACGAGTGTACTAGCTGGCCAGCGCAACGGCTACCCATCTCCGCTTCATTTCTACTTTTGAGACCGTAGTCTGCTACTTGTCAATTTAAATTACTCCCAATTACTATCACGGTGCATGGGATCGAACCCGGGACCGCTAGTGCAGAAAGCGAGAGCATAAATCACTGAACTAAACATATGAAATTAAATTATGGTGGAAGGCCAAGTCTCTCGTAGATTTCTTTGAATTATGCTGGGAGTAATTCACAATTAACAAAATAACATTAATTAATTGTCTATATGTGTGAAAAATCAAGTTATGTAACTTGCTCCTACAAAAAGCATTAAAACGTGCTTACGATTCAATGGAAATATGTTGATTTTTTTTTTTTTAATTATGTAAAACACCTTTCAGTCGTGAATGTGAACTCAAATCGAAAGTGGAGGTTTCATGGTTAGACGACGTTTTGCATAACAATTTTATTTGAACCAGTTGCTCGTGACCAATATCTCTTGAAGTTTCCAAGAATTTTGCTAATACTTGTACAATTGTCATTTACGTAAAGGATGTGATCAGATTACTAACTTTTATGGACTTTAAGCAATGTATACTGTATACATTCAAGCGAGACAATAATGGGTGAACTATTTGAAGAAATCTGTCCGATATTATGTGAAATATCATAGTTGTTGTATGTAAAGGATTGTAATGACATCTTCTTTGAAATTACATTGAAATTGATTTCGGCGATTCAATAACTCTATTTAATACCTGAAATGTACGTACGATTTTAGTGATATTTTGATTAAATGAGAACGCTTGATAATATGAGCCGTTATCGCTAATATAATTGTAGTTTTGAAATAAGGTGGGTAGTTCTCTATTAGTATGCAAAACCAGTGGTGTACGAAATAAATAACTGGTGTTAATCTATTAAATAAATATGATCGAAATGTGATGGTAAATTAGTAAAATGTCTATTTTTTTTATTCCATTGTAGTATTTCTCTGCTTTATAAAAGGTATTTATTTCTTTAATATTTAAATTGTAGTCGTTCTTTTTTTTTATCATGTTTGTATTTGTTAAGAGAAAATGAACCGGTGATCTGATATTGGAAGCAAGTATACGTAGTTTACTAGGCAGCCTCAATTTAAAAAAAAACTAAGAATACTGCCAAAGAAAGACCCGTATGCGTATTCTTAACAGAAGAGAATTTATTTTGGATCAGATACTCAATACTCGACACAAGTAGAAAGGAGGTAATTTTCACCGAAAAAAATTTTTTACAGAAAAATATTGAACATTCGCAAGAAGCAGCTATGCTGCCATGTTGAAAGCTAGGTGAGTCACATTGAAAATTGACATGCAATTAATTTTCCAAATATCTGATTGATAGAAAACGGCAGTTTTAGTTTATTTCAAACTTTCACTACATTATTTGTCATCTTCGATTCAGAGATTTAAGTGGATTATTAAGACTTATTTTTTTTTCTTTTTGATATGACTGTAATTGGCATGTTACGTGATTGGTTTTCTATGTTAAGAATGGATTCGCAGTACTGGTATTATGTATGATTGGTAAAAAGATGTTTGCACCATGTTGAGTGTACATACATTAAAAATAAACCATAAATTTGTAGATATTTCAGCGTAGGAGCATTTCTACTGCGATTTTTAATAATATTATCTCTTTATTTATGTGACAGCTATATGACATATATTTTCTGTTTTCAGATAATACTTCTGTAAACATATACCTAAACTTGTAGAAAATATAATAGAGGACTGAAAGTTCTGTACGATATAATGGCGTTGTTTTTCTTAAGAAATATCTGTTCATTGAAAACATTGTTTCGTCTTGATTTGTTTTATTTGCTACGTTTTCCGTAAAACGTTCCAGAATTATTTTTTTATCGTGTAGTACTTATCTGTTTGATATCTGAAACTTCTTAGTTTGACCCAATGAATTATTAAAATCACATCGTTGCTATTTGTACGAGGTGCTATTCGTATAAAACTGTATATCTTAGACAGATTTACAATGTCAGATATACAAATATAGTAAACGATGTCTGTATTGCAGCGCAATGATTGCGAGCTATACATAGTATCAATTCGGTTGCCGGAATTTATTTATTGTGCGATTTTTCTATAGTGGAAATTAGCGTACATATCTTTGCTTTCCGATCCGACTACGTGTTTAACGCATTAATAATATATTTTGCGACTACAATAGATCTTCAATAATACCACCACCATGTTTTATGATCAATCATTTCATGGTGCATTAGATGAAATGTTTGAAGCCCTAAAATTATACTTATGGTGCTCTGTAATTACGAAATGTGGTGTTCAATTTCTTTTTCCTGTAACGGAAAATTATATTACTTCGCATCCCAGTTTGAAGAGTATCTCCTGTCCGTTTGCGAGTAGAAAGAAAACAGGGTTATTCTTAGTACAGCAAGTGTGTGTGTGTGTGTTCTATTTCTATTCTAAAAAACTGTATAGCGTTTCTAGTAATTGAATCATCTTGATTTGGAGCTTGCTACTGCGTTTTGTTTTCTAGACTTAACTTTTCGTAGTAAAATTGGTTTACGTAATTACGAATATTAGAGGATTTTGTTTTGTTAGTTGCTTATTTAAAGCTTGGATGGCAGCTATTTCTATTGAATTTTATAGAACAAACAGTTGATAAAGAAAGGAAAATCTGAAACATTAATATTTCTAGGGTTTCTGTGATCTGGAAAAATAGATAAAAGTTCCATCTTCCTCTGCACATTTTAATATTGTACTTCCAGTTTTCAAAGGGTTTCAAAATATTTTACTCATTCACAACTGAAGGAAGAAATAAACTTTATTCTACCAAGATACAAATCTGTAATGAAGAAGTCGTTTTTCCTACCGTGATGACGTCGCATATACGGTTTTTCTAAATAATAAATATACAAATTACAAATGCAAAATATGCACTCGTTATTTGCTTGACCAGCGCAACATGGAAAGTTTTGTTGATTTTTAAAGGTACGGTATTTATTGATTTACCTTCGTATTTTGAATTATTCTTTCTCCTTTTGATATAATGGGTCATGAGTTTCGGGGATTTTTTTTTATCATTCAGAATATTTTGGTAAGCAGTTTCATTCAGTTCTCAAGGCATGTAGAATTATCATCAAAATTTGGGAAGTTTATGAGAGAAAGCTGTGTGTTAACAAAATACCTAGTTGTGTGATCGTGTGGATGTTCCACATCATTTAAACGTACTTTTGAAATTACAAATTGTTAACCAAAAAAGCCAAAAGGTGATAATATTGTTCGTCGTCTGTGTTTAAGATAATTCGTTGAGATTTTAAAGGAATAATACTTGTAATTGCCTCTAGTACTTTCATAATGAAATGGTGTCTTCTTTTTGTACACACACTGTTAAATATTTGATATATATTATTTACTTGTTGAGTGTTAATTGGTGTATGTTTTCTCCTCTCAAAAATAACTGTATTGTTTCAAGGTGTATACATTTCTTCTCGTAATGAATGTTCGTTGCTTCTCTATAAAGTCATCCACATGTGTGTTCAAAAAATATGTTTTTAAATAGCGGAAATTATATCTACTTTATAATCTGACTATAATGCTTTGACCTCTGGAACCAATAGGAGCAAATGGCCATTAGAGATCGAGTCATTGTTATCGAATTAAATGCTTAGAATCTTGGTAGGTGTAAGTCAGCTAACATCAGTTAAGTAGAAAACACTGTTTCACATGGTTTCTAGGTACAATTTGCCACTACTATTTACGAGTATTGTTAGACAGTTGGGACCAAATCAGCAGCTGGATAACAAACATTCTTTGTTGATGTTGATAATATTAACTTTAGAAGTGTATGTTGTATCTATTCACGACAGTTCATGACAAATATTTCATGACGCATAAAAAATAGAAAATTTCAATATCTATATGTGGAGTTTACTTGCACAGATTTGAGATTATGTTCACATTTCTTTTGTATTGCTCTGTAACAAAAAGGTAGCTTACCTGTACTTATGAAAAGTATTTAGCAAGTTAGCCGCGTCGTTTTAGCTATTGTGTGTAAATCGTAAAAGTGTTTGGTGTGTTGTTCTAGTGAAACAGTTGACTATGTGAAGAGAAGTGAAGATTTTTTTTTCTCTTTGTAAGAGACTCTTTTTGTATGCTTTACTAGCAATGTCTGTATGTGTGTGTTTATTGATTTGTAGATACGAATTTTAACTTTCTACTTTCTGCCATTTTCAGACTGAAATAATATCACTTACAAAAATTCAATGTTGTTTTCTTTACTATATTTCTAATCCTTGTATGGATAGATTTTTTTTGTCCTTTAGGCTTTTCTGGCTCAGGTAAAATCTAGAAAACATTGTTCACATTACTTTGATAGGAAGTGTTTTCGGCAAGGAAATAAATTTCTTGATAATTTTTGTATTCTTACTTGTTGGATAAGAAAGAAGCAACCTGTTTAACCATTTTCACTGTATATCTCCGGATTTTGAGCATAAGCATAATTATGTGGATCATAAGTGAAATTTCTGCGAAACAAATGTTGCAGTTTTCTCCTTTCCGCAGATTCACTATGTAGGGGGCTGTGATTAGAGACTTTAATCGTTATTTCATAGTGGCCTAAGTCAGTAATCGTGATTAGAGACCTCTTGCTTTAAAGAAACTTAACATGTGAGAGAGACAATTTTTTAACTGAAGTGATGACCTCAGCTTAATTTTTATTTTGCCGTATTCAAAATGAAAATGCTAGACAAAATGTAAATGCCAAGATATGTGCATTTAATCAAAAGCAAATTTACATTTTCTTCCGTAACTCCAATATTCAGACAAACTTGGTTTCGATCACAATGAATGTCAACCCCTCGTATACAATCATATTGCTAGCATTCCATGACAAGCTAGCTTACCATACAATGAATATTTATTTCATGTTCGGTCATTTTAGAAGTCATGGCCTCATGGGTAAACATAAACTTCTTTCCTCCTGATATGTAAAAAATATAAACCCATTTAACACTGAACTCCTTAGTCCTTCTTACATCAAAGACAGGTAATTAGCTGCAGGCAAAAGCTTCATTCGTTTTGAAGAGAAACTGTGTGAGAGTTATTAGCTACAGGAAGTTAGCACGCAGCATGAAAAGTCTGTGACGTCAAGTTTTTGCTTGGTGGGGGATAATTTAGGAAATACTTTATATGATATATATATATATATATTGCATCCCATCTACTTCCAAGGGTAGTTTTTACTTTATGCTTTACATATACGTAATCAGTAATTCCACCAGACCTCCCCTGTGGGGGGTGCTACCCCCAAATCCTTTAGAGTACCGATCAACTTAAAAATATGGTCAAAAATAATAGACAGAAGCCGTGCAAAACTTCAGTTACACCCTCCCCTCAGTAACCTGAGGTGGACATCACTAAACAATCCGGCTAGAGGCAGAAATCTTACATCCGCTGATACTGAGGCAGGCTAGTAGAAGTAAGAGACTGTAGAAGAATAAGTTCTCATCGAAATAAAAAAAAAGGAGGAGACTGATAGCAGGGTTGGAGAAAACATGTTTTTCTTTTTTTTAAAAGAACATGTTTAAAACTTTTTTTTGTTTAAAACATTTTTTTACAGACTGAAAAAAAAACTTGTTTTAAACATTTTTTAAAAATAAAAATTGGTAGGGGTTATGATAGGTACTTCATCTGCAGTAGCCTCTATACCGTTTCAATCGCGCTTTCGGTCTATTCATAAGCACTTACTAGAAATTGTAGGTTCTATTTTACCAAATTTGATGAAAATTGCTATTTATTAAAATTCAATGACAAAGCTATTTATTATATAAAAGGTAAAGGTACGCACGCGCCGTGAAAGAAGCATGGGGGAGTGGAGGTAGCGATCCACATATTCTCTACCAACGGCACGAAGTCAGATGGGGTGGTCAGTCCCACGCTCAACTGCCTTTACCTCCCAAAGTGTCTAGAAATACCAAGGACGCTGTGTTACTCAATTTGATAGGAGGCTGAGTTAGTGTTCAGTTCTTTTTCATGTTTTCTTTTTCAAAATTTCGTTTATTTTTTACACAGCAAGTATTTAATGCTTTACGCTGCAGATAATCAATGTAATCAGCAGGATTGGATTTAAGCTTACTCACATTCATCCCAATTTTCTATTGCTTTGTTTTCCTGCAGCCTTACGAGATAAATGATGGGATTATTTATGCATTCACTGCCACACTGCCGTACTTCCTGTATCTTCATCTTGACAATAATAAGAAATTAACTAAGGAGATATGGACTGAAGATATTTGGTATAGTTTTTTTACAATACTAATAAACGTCCAGGGAATTGAAGAAATATTTTGAATTATAGGAATAATTTTAGTTTAAGAAAAGATAATACAACTTCGAAGACATCTTGACTTACTGTAAACTGAAAAACTATGAGTTCTTACCGAAATATGCTCTCATTCCGTATATACAATACGTTAATTTCTAATTACGGTATTATTCATGGAATATGTCTGTTTTTGATCATACATACCTTCCGCAAAAATTAATTAACTTTAGCTTAAAATCCCGGGGCTTCTATTCAAGGGCAGAGATGTATGTTCGCATTTACAAGCGCATTGTGTCTGTTTCGTATAAAAGCACGGTGGCATTGCTCCCTCATACTCCGGGCTCCAAGCCTCTCCCCATACTTTGCAAATATATACAGATAGAAACAGTGTAACAAAAAATATTTTATGCTATATGCATATTTAAATATAGTTGTATAAATCCATAAGGAATACTCTTGTAAACAAGGAACTACATGTACGTTTCTTCTAATGAGCTGTTGTAACAGGGCTCTGAGAAGTATTATTTCAAAGCATATCATAACGTAGCCACGTCCCGCGTCTCCCCCTGTCCCTTTTTGAAAGTATAGAAATAGCTATCGTCACGTAACAGTATGAGTGTATTTGAAAAATTGAATTTTAAAATAGGGTGGCAACGCTGACAAGTGGGTGCTTGGGTACAGGAAACAACCACAGTATGTTTCGATGGTGTCGAATATGTATACTCAGAGCTTGGTGCGGATACGTCGAACTGAAAGGAAGCGGTAAATATTTAATTTTAAAATTTGATTGACAACGATGTCAACTGTGGGACCTGAAGAACCTCTATCATGCGTCCCACTATGTGAATACAAAGTTTGGTCCTAATACTTTCAGCGATATGGAAGTAATTAAAAATGTATTTTCTGAAATTGCTTGGCAACACTGACTACTGCGTCGCCGGAAGTACCAACGTGAACTGTCCCAGTACCTAATGCACATGTCAAATTTTGTGTAAATCAATGCGGATACTCCAACGGTAACAAAATGAAATCTACATTTCTTAATTGTTTGGTAACACTGAGACACTACGGCGTGTGGAGTGCTTGTATGACCTGTCCCAGTACTTAATGATCATGTATGTGAAATGATTTGTATTAATAAAGGCATTTCTGTAAATTAAATTTTAAAATAGGCTGACAACGGGGGTGCTAGAGGCCGGGAACACTCAAAACTTTCTTATACTCTGTTGAATGATGTTTAAGATAATTTTGGGGCAAATACGTTATGGTATGGAAGATTTTTTCAATGTTTTTTAAAAGGTTGGCAACACTGAGAACTGGGCAACACGGAATATCTCACATACGAAAAAAAAAATGTAATCTAGGTTTTATGTTATATTACTTCTTAATTGCCTATATAAAAGTAATTCTTGCTTAAGGAGACGTAAGCAGTATTACAAATTGCTACCTTGAGAAAGAAAAATTAGAAAAAATAACTAAATTTAGAAAAAAAAACTAATATTTATGTTTTTTTTTCTAAAAAAAGCAAGTTTTAGCGAGTTTTTTTTTCTATTTATAACACTAGGCTAAGCATATCTCGTGCACCAGGCATGGGAACACTGAAGGAAAATTCTCCATTGTCCTGGCCGGGGTTTGAATTACACTTCTTGAAATGTTCTCTCATTCGGGTAACAAGAACACAGTCCTTTTTACACAGTCTAAATTTGACTTTTACGGTTTTATTATTTACAGAAGATTTAACTTTAATAAAGTGTGTCTAGATTAAATCCTTTTTTTCTTCATGTGCAACCCACTGATAAGCCTAATGAGTCTAAATGAACAACAAAGAAGCAGAGTACCTGTTAAGTTCTACCACCCGACATTGAGTCCAAGCACCGAATAAGAAATGATTATCAAATTTACACAGTTACTCAATACTTACTGTCCCTTTCCTCATAAACATAAAAAAGAGCAATGTAACCGTTTAAACAAATACATGCCCATGAAGTTTTCCTTTTCCCGGCAGTTTCTCACAATAAATAAATAAATAAAAATTGATATATGAATTCAACCAATAAAAAACAAATCAAAATAACGAATTTTGTCTTCACCTGTAGACTTCCGGTGCCATTTAGTTATTTTGGAAACTAAATTTCACACGGGACAAATTCCGTACGTTTTATTGGTAAAAACACACCCTTTTCTACTCTTCAAAATAATATGATTCTTTCAAAGAAGAAATATAAAATTAACATGTTTGAAACATTGCTTAAAAACATCGTTTAAAACAAATGTTCAAAACGTTTTAAACAAAATGTTTCAAACATTTTGTTTTAAACATTCCAACCCTGCTTAATCGTCTACAAGAACTCAACCAAGTAACTGTCGATATTTTGCATGATGTCATAGACCATTAGATTAGATGTTCATACCATTATAGTGGCAAAACTCTTATAATGATGTAATTCCACAACTTGAATAAAAATTGGAGCTATACATTGTAATATACAAAAAAAACAAAAACTTTCTACTGAACCCATGAAAACCATAGGAAAACCATAGGACCTGGGAAAACCATAGGGAAGACAGTAGCACTGGACTTGTTCTGAACAAAACAAAATTTCAGCTCTCGTGGAGAATGAAAACAAAAGGTATGAACAAAAATTTAAAGGAAAAAAAAGCATAGGCCTCCCTTAACGGTGTAGACCACCCCAGCCATCTTGATATAACCTTTCCATTGATTTACATCGGAATCGTTTTACTCGTCTTGTGTCTCTCAGAAGTAGAATGTTCAAGTTCCGCTTTCACAAAAGTTTCCTTGATGGTGATTTCGACTCTTGTGGAGTTTTGGTTTGTGAGATTTCTTCAAATATATGAGTATAATGTATTGTTAATAGTTGACCATATAAATCACAACATGCCAACGGGAAATTATACTGTTCGTGTGTAAAATATTGCATTTCTAATGTCTTTCTTAATTTCCCTACGTAATCGAGCAAGTTCTTGATAGAAAGGCGCTGAGTTCATGGTTTTGATCCTGGATTGTTTATGATAATATGCCCTGACCTTAAGTTTTCTAATAACATCTTTGGTGAACCAACACGGATACTTTGACACAGTACTTATTTTATGAGGAACACACCTATCAAATATTTCATAGACAATATTATAGAATTTACTCACTAAGTTATTTACTCACCGATACACTTGTAAGAATTCCCAATCAATAGCTTGTAGTTCCTGATACAACATCAGAAAATTTGCCTTCCTAAAATTATAATAAGTGTTACATTTCTGCTTTTCTTTTTTGACCTTTCTGTTAACTATTTCTATTAGTATAGCTGGGTGATGGATATCTTCCGGTACCAACGGTAACAATTCTCTATTAACTTGAACATTTTCAAGATTTGACAGAACTAGATCTAGTGTGCGATTATTATTATTGGCAACATTGTTGAATGATCTCAAATCATAAACATTTATAAAATTATGTAAATTTCTACACTTTAAAGATGTGCTTTGCTCAAATTCAAATTCGGTACCGGTTAACTCCGGTAAATTGAAATCACCAATGAGGAGAATAGGACTGCCTTGCGGACAAGTGGATTCAATGCATGCAAATAGATTATCATACAAATCTATACCTGAAACCGGTTCAAAATATACAACACAGATAAACATTGGTCTCCCCTTTACAGTTATTCTAGCAATCAGACACTCATATTGATCATCACAGCTATTCATTAAACACAGATTGTATTTTTCAAGAGCCGAGATAAGTACCCCACCTCCCTTTGACTATCCAGTTTTATTAATATTGCGATCCTGTCTTAAAACAGTATACCTATTATCAAAATAATTCACTGTCATAATGAGATTCATTAGTCCATGTTTCAGTAATTGTAATTATATCGTAATTATTTGATATTACACTACATAAAAAGTCATCTGTTTACCGCGCAAGGATCTAGCATTCTGATTATAAATTCGCAACGATTTCCTTGTTCCATTAAAACCACTAGTTACATTTGGAAAATGATTGTACTCTTCACTGACTTCAGTTGAGGAAAACTTACCCTTTCCCCCTTCACATTCCTTTCTTTGTCCATGAACAAGGAGCTTATTTCATTTCCAGGTACAGCCATTAGTCTTTTCCTTGCATAGCTCTTTTCCATTAGAACCCAATATTATATTTTTCTTCTCACTATTTGTGAATGCGAAAAATTATTGGTTGAGAGGGAGAAACATTTAATATCTGCTAAGACGAAAAATTATTTGGGAGTTGATGATTGAGTTTCACAACCCAAGAATGTTTACTACAAATTGCCCATTAAGAGTAAACGTTTTGAATGTTAATGTTTAGTGGATGCAGAAAACCACAGTCGAACATTAAATATAAACCATTAAACTGTGATAAGTAGACATAGGGCAAATGCCGGGATGGCACCTTTATCATAGGCCCTGGGCGACACCTTTCCGAATCATATTCCCTCCCCTATCCCGGCCTGAGCCTTAGATGCCAAAAGGACATAAATAAATCCAGATACTTTACTAGATAATAATTAATATAAGAACGAGTATAATAGAACAATTGGAAGGTTATGAAGGATAGCCGTTTTTTTAAAAACTAAGGTTTTGTGCAAACATTATAATTTAATCTAATTATACTAAAAATGTAAACAGGGAAAGAAAGATAGATAGATAATATCAAATTCATGAAAGAATTTCTGTGAAATAGATTGAGCTTAATGTCTTTGGTATTGATATTATTTTTCCGTAAGAAGCTCAACAGGAAGTACCCTATTCTAGTTGTAGGATTTGCTAATAAGGTGTGTATAGAGTACGGAGACGGTATTTTTGACTTCCGTAACAAAGATTCTTTCGTCCTATTGTATATTTCTGGCATTCAAAGAAAATGTAGTTGGCATCTAAGATAAGATAAAATTAATTTTATGGGCGGTAACAGCACTATGGCTTACGCCTGTCCCGATATAGGGCAAGCCCCTTATCTTGGTCGTCAAAATTTAGCTGTTAATTAAAATAATAAAAAACTATAAAATATGAAGATGTAAAAGGTCTTCACAATCAGCCTACTGGTGGAAATGGCCAATATAACAAGGAAGCCCGTAAATGGGGCTTCACAAGATAAAACAAAAATACACTATAAAAGTTAACAGCTAAGGAGCATAATCATATAAAATAAACGGAAATCCTAAAACTCTCTGCAAAAACAAGTAAAAATATTACCGTTTAAGTTTAGGTTTATACCGAGGTTTCCCTTTCCTTCCCACGAGATTAAAATCCATATCCATCAGGTGGTCCTCAATCATGTCTGAAGCCAAAGATGAACTTGGTTCATCGATAGTATGTGCAGACTCTTCCTGAGCTAATTCAGCAGCCAAAACGTTCGTCAAAGTCTTAATGCTTGTAGCGAGAGGCGAAGTTCGGGCTAATTTGGAGACTTTATAAGGACTAAAAGTAGTCTTAATCCGTGGAGTTCTAGAACTCTGCACAGGTGGTTTTTGTCAATGACTCTGTGTCGGCATGTTGCGACAAGTTTCTGATCCTTTGGAAGGTTTGGGAGGATCTACATGCACATCAGACTCTGTTTGTGTTGAGACATTTACTGTCTGGGTACCAACCGAGACAGTTTTAACTGGTATCCTGGCTATAACATGTGAAAACGCACCGGAGGGAAGAGTGCGCTGAGACTCTCTTAATCGACGTTTAGCATCACCAGCGGATATTTTCTCTAATATCATCAGCTCTCGAATTCGTTTTTCCTCCTGAAAAATAGGACAGTCACGCGACCAGGCCGTGTGATCACCCTTGCAATTAACACACTGAGGTTTCAGTGACTTACAAGGATCCGCACAATGTCTACTGGTTCCGCATATTGCACATACAGCAGAGGTCGCCTTACACGACGTGCTTGTGTGTCCATAGTGCTGACATTTAAAACAGCGGAGCGGAATGGGTATATATGGACGAACAGGCAAGCAGTAGAAAGCTGCCTTCACGCCCTTAGGAAGCTGTGGCATGGCAAATGTCAAAATTAGCGAGCTCGTGGGTTGCAGTTCGCCACTCTTTCGAGTTTTAATGCGCCTAACGTTGACTACACCTTGGCTGGCAAGTTCATTCTTAATCTCTTCTTCAGGGACATCTTGCAAGTCCCAACAAGATATTACGCCCTGACAAAAGTTCAGTTGACGGTGTGGTTCAACTTGAACTTCGAATGGTCCTAGGGTTTTCAGTTTTAAGAGATTAGTTGACTGTTTATTATTGGATGTCTCTACGAGCAAGGTGCCGTTGCGAAGCTTTTTAACATGCTTAAGTTCACCTGCAACGTAATTAAGTTGTTTTTGTATAAGGAAATGGGATAACCCCTTCAAACCACCTGGATTGTCTGTTTCACTCTTTACTTTAATCACAAGATATCGTGTAATAGACGGTACGATACTTGTCTGTTCCTCTACTTCGATTTTCTCTTCGTTGTCACTGGTTGATTCATTAGCTGTATGCGCCTTCTTACTAACATCAGTGACGTTCTCTTCGCTCTGTCTCTTCTGTCTCTTTCTTTCTTCCTGCGAAGGCGACTTATTAGGATGTGTTGGAGCCATGATGAATGTTAGCCGTAAATGCCCACACTTCTCCTTCTTCGTTCTGAGGAGCCAACGAGGCTGCCGGGTACTACCCTCATCACGCTTGTCAGTAAGCTGGAAATCGAGGCGAAGTCCAATGACTTGGCGTCGAAATCTCTTGCACTCCCGACTGATGGATACTTGGGACACCCACTCCCCCCAGTGTTGGCGAGACCAAAGGTCCGAAGAGCTCCCCAATGGCGCACTTCCCAGTCTCAACGAGCTAGACCATCCAAGAATCTGCTGTTAAGAACTAGGCGCTATCCAATGGTTCCGCCCCCTTTCCCCTGGGCCCAGGGGCCATCGTCAATGCAAGTACATCCTGTCACATCCTTGGCCATTGCGCGGAGACGCAACTCACAGCAAAAGAGGAGATGAAATGATGATCATCGGTTGATGAAAATGAGATGAATGTGAATGTAACTCCTCTCTTCTGGTCCTCCTTTCAAGCAGCGTAGGTGCTTAGCTGCGAGGGCTGATTGCAGCCAGCAAAAGCCAGCTGGACGATGGGGTCGCCAATTCCCTACGCCGTTGGTGGCTGATTGCAACCAGCAGAAGCCGGCTGGACGATGGGGTCACGAATTCCCTACGCCGTATACGAGCAGCGATGGTCTGCTGCTGGGGCTATGTGATGGTGTCATCACGTTGAGGTCCATAGACCTGCGATGAGGTCGCCAATCCTCTACGCTAGTGGGAAGTAAAAATTGTCAACAGAGAAGCACTCTGGCCCTACTGTTGGACTTCCCATAGGCAGCAACGATGTTAGCAGCTGCCAGGGCGGATTGCAGCCAGTAAAACTGACTGGGCGATGGGGGCGCCACTTCCCGACGCCGGGGGTGGTTGGCATCATCCAATGATTCTACATTTAGACAATTGAAGGGCCTGCTGAACTTTAATAAACCTAGTTCTTTCTTAGCTGTTCATTGGACTAATATTGATATACATGCTTAATTTTCCAACGTATCCAAGACAAATACTCATTTTGAACATCTTCTATTCTGTTAATTAGAATTTTCTTGTTAGTGTTATTCCATATAACACTTGCATACTCCAAATTACACCTTACTAAAGTACAATACAGTATTTTACATATATTTATATTGTTAAAATCTCGAGCAATCCATTTAACTAAACTGGTTTCTACGTGCTTTTGAAACTATTACCTCTATATGTTTAGAAAAATTGAGCTTGGTATCAATATAATCACCAAGATCTTTTACTTCTGATTTCATATTTATTGATTGATCATTTATGGTGTAGGAAAACTTAGAAATATTTGTTTTAGTAGATATACTCATGCCGAAAGTTTTGTCAAAGTTCAAAGGCATAAAATTCTGTTTGGACCATGAAAGAGCTTTATTTAAGTCATTTTGTAATATAAGATGATCACTATCATTGTCAACAACTTTGAGAACTTCAACATCATCCGCAAATAGTAATATTTCCGAATCGGAGCATTCTGGAAGATCATTTATAAAGATAAGAAACAACAGCGGTCCCAAATTGGATCCCTGAGGAACACCAGAAGAAATATTGTAACAAGAAGACAATGTACCACTGTATCTGACCTTAAATTTTCTTTCAGAAATATAGGATTGAAACCAAGTAATTAGCTGGTTACAAAGATTGAAATTAATCAACTCTTTTAAGAGTAGCTAATGCGGTATCTTATCAAAGGCTTTCTGAATGTCTAAGTAAATAACATCCACCTGGCCTCTTTGCTGGACCAGTGGACCAGTCTTAGTCATCATCGTTGCCAAAATAGTGGTAGTTGAACATATTTCTACAAAACCAAATTGTGATTGAGAAATTAAATTTTGAACACTATTATAAAGAAATTTATATAAAAAAAATTCAAAAATTTTAGGAATCACACTAATTATTGAAATAGGTCTGTAATCTTCCAATCTCTTACCATCTTTTTTTTTTAGGAATAGGAGATACTAAGGAAATTCTCCAAATTTGAGGAAAGATACCTACTATTATACTCCAGTTAAATAATGATGCGAAATCAGGAGCAATTATTTCACTTATTCCTTTCATTTCAAATATGGGCATTTCATCTAATCCCAACGAGTGTTTTTGGTTCGCAAGGATTTGATTGCATTCAGAACATCACTAATATTAATTACTGTAACACTCATGCTATTATGATTTAAATTCACATTAGAATACTGTTCACCACTGATTTTATCATTAATATTTTGCGTAGGTTGGTAAAAATACTCAAATAATTTACCAAAACAATTTGCTAATTTATTCTTATCATTAATATATTCATCTTCAACTAATATTCCACCTAAGATGTTAGATATTTACCCAGATATTTGTAAAACTTTTTTGGATTCTTTTTTTTTAACTCATTCTGGAGATTATCAAAATATCTCCGTTTATCACGTTTAATTAAAGACTTTGATTGCTTATGATATTTTACTTTCCTTTGCATGACCTTGATTAATTCAATTGAAAACCAAGATGGATAACTAGATTTAAACCTTTTCACCCTTGGGATATTATCAATAATTCCTTTACGAATAACATGTTCAAGATCTGTTGCTACTTCCTCAATATTTGATGCTAATAAAATATCAGTCCAATCTGTAATTTTGATTTGCTGATATAAATTATAATAATTACCTTTATGGTATTTGAAATTTAGAATAAGTTCTTGCATCATCCAATACCTTTGAATAACAAATTGCTATTTCAATAGGGTCATGGTACTTGTCAGGTTTCACTATAGGAACATTGATTCATTTACAGAATTGTGAAAATTACTTAGTATTAGATCACGATTAATACAATATGTATATCTACCTGTAGATTTGTATCATCCAAAAATAATTGAACAGATGTCTTGCTCTAATTTTGGAAAATAATGAATATCATCTTTGAACTCCCTTTCTTGCCAATTAACTTTTGAGATATTGAAATCACCTACTATTAAAATGTCATATTGATGAGGATTTATTGTTCGTGTTACTGATTTAAAAAATAAAAAACTTTATATTTTTGAATAACAGAATTCGGCTCAAAGTACACACAAGACATAAGTATAATTTTGTTTCTACAGCGTTTAACTTCAATCCACACACATTCTTCAATTGTCTCTAAATCAGTTTTTCTTGTCACTGCAATGTCACTTCTGACTGCAATTAGAACACCACCACCACGGTCACTTTCACTATTAATATAATTTCTGTCTGCCCTAAATATTGTATATGATTGAGGAAAATTGTCAATGTTGTTCTGTTAGTCTGAAAACCAAGTTTCACTCACTAAGATGATTTCGTATAGACAGTCGAGATGTCGACGGAAATAATTCATCGCTCTTTGTTCTAAGTCCACGCACATTTTGATACTACAGTTTTAAACTACCCATCACCTTGTATTGTCCGCACCTGCAGATGTTTCTAAGCTTGATATGTTCTTTAATTTACCATAAAATGGTCATATCATACCACTTGGCCAGACCTCGAGGTTGTTTATTAATTGAAAATCAGTTTCGTTAACCTCTACATGAAATTATGAATAGGTATAATATTTAGCTTTGAGTTTGGTACATCTTAAATAGTTAATCTGCTGTTGCTTTGCTATAGCTTCCACCACTTCTTCACTTACATTAGGTCAAAATCTGGTAACAAATAAAGCTTTCCTTCTATTTGTAACTTGTTTCGATTTTTGATCGGTTTGTGCCACATGCTAGTTTTCTATGCTTTTTTTTCTCTCTATTACACTTGGTACATCACCTGTAATTTGTCTTTTTTGCATATTTATTGTTCATTTTTACAATCTTTCTAGACACCACTTCTGTCCATCTGGCTTGATCCTCTTGGTTTCGAACTATCTTGGTCAATCACTAGAGATTGCTGTACCTTTCGAGGTTCACTTACTTCTAATAGTTTATTTTCAACATTGTTTTTCTTTACATTCTTGCTTTTATTTACACTATTGTTATATTTACAATTGTCACTTTTTTACAAGCAATTCTCTTCACTTGGAATTTTCAATTTTCAGTAAATATAATTCTTGTCTCATGGCTTTACATTCGTTCAAAACTAAGTCAAGTTTACCTAACCCATTTTGCATCATTTGATATAATTCTAAATTAGTTATTTTCAGGTAATTTTACCTTTTCCTCAATTAGATAAATATCATCTTGTCTTGCAGCAGTATTTCGTCAGTAGAGCTAAGCGATCTTATTGACGTGGTCTCATCTTCAGATGTAGACTTATTTTGACAATTTTCACATTTGTAACAGGATTTCTGAAGCATATTTATTTCTTCGTTACTATATTTCAATCATGAAAGATGATATTTGAATAAACAAGTATTACATTTCATTGTTTTTTGTCGCAGTGTTGCAAGCTGTGGATGAAATACTCTAGGGAATTAAGTATTTTGTATAACTTCGCGAAAACCTTTCTGTCTTATCAACAGTTTGTAATACTGTGATATGTGCTTTACGTATGTTGTTTATCATCACTAGAGGTTGGCAAATACCTAATAATACAATGTAGTGCCATTTGAAAAAAATGAACGTTCTACAGGGTTGGTAACACTGACAACATGGTGGCATCCTGTTTTCAATCCTGATATCCACCATGTTGTTACAAACAAATTTCCACAAACAAAAGTTTCATTCAATGCGTCGTTTCTAATTTATTGAGAATCATAGAATTTCTTCGCATGTTAGGCGTTGATTTTAGATTCCAAGTTGGAATCACTGTATCTCCGAAACGAAGCAGAATTCGACCCATATTCATATAAACTGTTTTGTTTATCATGACTCATACTATCACCTCCGAGAGTCTTGAACCTTCATCCCATTTGAAAAAATAAAAGTTTGTGTTGAGGTGGCAACACTGTGCATGTGACATAACTCTATTGTGCATGGAAGACTGTTCCCCCTCTGTCGGTACAGAATACAAGCACAATTATGTTAATATAATAAAATAAAATAAAAAATATGAACTTACTACTACTCCAACCTAATAGTACGACATTGTCTTACACATTAAAAAGTAAAACGAACAAACAATCAGAACACAAAGGACACAACAATCGGCTCTGAGACCGCCAGAGGATCTATTAAAAGAGCAGACAACACGACCCTTCCTATACCACATGAGAGAGTTAGATGGAAAGTGGACTGAATAGAGGACTGGACAACCGGTCCTTTTTAGCCAGACAGAGCCCTACTGCAACACACAGTTAAAAGCTGATAACCGGTTGACTAACTGTCCTGTCTGTGTCCGGTCCCACCACGTGGAGGAAAAGGACAGCCGCTCTTTAAATGAAATTGGCCAGAAAAATAAGGAATCTCCTTTAATAAGAGAGCGACCAAGGGGCCAAAGGTCGAGAAGAGATAATAATAATAATAATAATAATAAGCTAATTAATGATTTTATTATAGACAAAACCAAAGTGCTCCCGTTTAAATTCAATGTTTTTTTTAACATTATCGAAAAAAAAGTCAGTCATAGCCCCTCCCTTTCAGGCCATGACAAATCCAACAGTGTATGGTTCACTTCTGTCGGCCTTGTAGTTGCTGATACCTAGAGGGGAAGGGGGGGCGGGGCGGACAGACTGACAGGACAAATCCTATATATTTCCTTATTCACTGACTTTCATACGGGTGTGCGCTCATAATTATTGTTAGCTATTTAACTCTGCTAATGTGGTTATTTACAAAATACGATTCAATAATATTAATAAGAATTGTATTAATTAAATGCACAGTCCTGCAATGAATAATTTTAATTAAATTACTGTAGCCTGCTTGTGGAATACATGTTAATTGCACTGCACACAAAATACTACAAAGAAAATTAAACAAAAATGAGTATTAATGATACATAAATGGGATCAGTAATTGTTGTCCATAAAACAGAATTTTATTTACAGGGTTATTCCCACTTATTTGCCAAGATCAAATTCCCTGACTTTTACACGTTTTCCAGGTCACTACTCAGAAATTTCCTGTTACTCCTTTTTGTATATATGTCATAATTTCGTGGGAAAATAAAGATCATAGTTGCATCGAAATAAAGATACATCAAAATATTTCACTGTATTCTTTTCTTAAATTGCTTCATGGTTGGCACATTAGCCTTTGAGTAATTTCAAAAACGATCTAACATTAAATGCCTACTGTAGCTAAATGAACTTAAAACAATAAGCTATCAAATTCCCTGACTTTTCCAGGTTTTTAGACATTTCAGTGAAATTCTCTGACTTTTCCAGGACTTTTTAGTGCTAAGCTGGATTCCCTGACTATTCCAGGTGAGTGGGAACCATGATTTACCTTCAGGACAATTTTAGCTGCATTGAATACGTGGGCAGTTGTTTGACTGCTAAACACCATCTCCGGGAAGTTTTATCTCCTGTATATATAAACTCAAGTTTTAAAAAAGGCTTGCTACTACTTTCTACTTTCATAAAAGACAGATTAGGATATTTTTGAAACTCGTAAGGTCTTTACCCATCTTTTTATCAGACCGGGATAGGGTATGGGAGCGTAGCGGGCGGTGTCGTATATTTAAGGCAGGGTTGTAGTCGAGGGTATACGGAGGTATACGATTTGATTAACCTTACACATTATCATATACCTTCTGCTAAGATGCGCATAGCATGTACTTTCGCTTACTTTATTTATTTAATTTGGCAATTACTCCGGTGATATTATTACTGTAGAAACAAAATGTTGAGAAGGCGAAGAGGGTACAAATAGATGATGCGTGTCAGCATTTCACCTCCATCTTTTGATTACTCTAATGATTATATAGAAATGCGTGTGTACAGTTAACTTAAAAAAAAATTGTTAGTTTTGTCAGTGGCGGATCTAGGATCTTCATGAAGAGAGGCGGAGGGGGATTAAATCAGTGACATTTTCTATATTTTTCCCCCTAACAACGAACAACAGATAAGTGATGTGCCTAGTGTTGGCCAATATTTATATTTTGTAATAGACTTGGTCACAGTGAGTAAAAGAGGGGAAACATAGGCAACCCTCCAGCCGTTCAGGAACTAGGAGATCACCAAAGTTCATATTTTAGAGAAAAAGTTCTATTTTCAGGGTACTTTTCTGCACGGAAGGGGGTTGAATGTCAAAGTGGATTTTTGTACACTACTGCATATCAAAGTATATTGAAGGTATACAGAATATGAAGGCTGATATATGGTTTCTTAATGTTTTATGATTTTAACTACGATAAGGAGAAACTACGGAAGAAATTTAAACTTTGATATTTTTATCAATTTCCAAAGTTGAAATGGAGGCAACTTCCGATCTTTTCTGTACATCAAGCCTCTGTAGGTATAGATACAATTGATATTAAAGAGTGAAAAGTATGTGACTGAACCGGGGATCGAACCCAGGATCTTTGAGTTACCGTCATTTGATATTTTAGTTCGAATGAAGTTACAGAGTTTCCAAGTAGAGATGAATAACGCTCATGCGCGCTTTGGTAAATATGTTATACGTTGTGACAGTCATATGGCCTACGACCTATCATTTTTTTTTTTTTTTTTTGCGTATTCACATCTTTATTTGACACTCTGCTAGTAATATATTTACGAAGGTACACACCAACATTCAAACTCCTCCAATAGTCATAAAATATGAATTATTAGATTTTTAAAAATTGATAAAAAAAATTAAGGAGCCAATAATTAAATTAATATTAACCTTCATATTCCGTATACCTTCAATATACTTTGACATTTATTAGTTACAAAAAAATCAACTTTGACATTTAAACCCTTCCGTGCGAAAAAAAACACCCTAAACACCGGAGTATTTATAAAAAAATGACCTTTGGTGACCCCTAGATCGTAAATGGCTGGAGGCTTGCCTAATGGTTCCCCTTTTGTTAATCACTGTGATAAGGGCTTTAAGAAAATATAAATATTGGTCAACACTAGTATATCACGTGTCTATTGTTCCGTGTAAGTGATTTTTAAGTATATATTTATTATATTATCTCCCGTCATATTGCTAAAGTGTTATCAAGAAATAAGACGCCAGTATCTCAAAAGATGATATTTCTAGATAAATTAGATTTGTCCGGGAAAATCGAAGATTTTCTTACTGCTATAAATTTTTAATTAATGGTATAAAAAAATGTATCTCCTTGAGAAGAGGACCCGCTCTCTGGATCTGTCACTGCGTT
Source organism: Lepisma saccharinum (assembly GCA_022664845.1). NCBI lineage: Eukaryota > Metazoa > Arthropoda > Insecta > Zygentoma > Lepismatidae > Lepisma > Lepisma saccharinum. The sequence goes on from JAGDQP010009149.1 coordinate 50,073, forward strand.
TAGTAAGTGTATTTGTGCAAGTCTTTGAATTATATGAGATCTTGACTTATGATTTCAAAACCTATGTAGAAGTTGGATTTAACATGACTTGAGATCTCGATCTATGCAGTTCCCATCACAATACAGTGGAACCTCGATATATCGAACCTCAAGAGGAACGAGAAAACTTCGAATTATCGAGGATTTCGATAAACCGAGGTTCGATTTATCAAGGTGATTTTTGACTGACTACCATACCGTACATAGACGTTCACATGCATGCGTTAAGGTATGATTCTGGCGTTCGTGTGGTGAAACTTAAGCGAACTCTGGGACATCTCAGTCAGGACGGTCGGCAGCAGGATTTGAACGCACGGTACTTTCCTATTGCGGAACCGAAATGACATGTCAGGAAAGGACGCCTTCATACATTATAGCTACAGCACAAAACTGACATTAAAAGTACACTTCAACTTTTATCGATGTCTCGAAAAAAAAAGTTCACAACATGTTCCAATTTTCCTACGTTTTTAGTGCAATATATATGAACTTTTCGTGAAAGTAATACACATAATAGTGGTAAATATACTAAAAGTGATCTGAAAACGTACTCTAGATAATGTCAACTTCGGTAAATATGAACTTAATGTGTGCAAAATATGCACTAAGGGTAAGAAGCCAACAAAAAGACACATCGAGCACACAAAACTCACATTTTTTCAGTAGGTTCACATGCGTTCACATCAAGTTCATTTTGGTGAAGTTTATGTGTGCTTTCTGTGCAGCAGATTTTCGGTGAAAGTACCTCCTGCCTATTAGTAGAGGTACGAGGGTGAACCCAAAAGAAACCGGAATTTTTCTCTGATGGGGGTACCCTTTGTAGTACATGCTTCCGCCGCTAGATGCCTCTTGCGGGTACCCTTCTGCATCAGTCTGCCGACCGGTGTCATCAAGTGCGACCTAATATTCTTTTGTTAAGTGCCTCTTGTTTGTTCTGCAATTTTTGTGAAGACTGAAAAGTGAAAACAACGTGAGGCTGTGGAATTCTGTTTTCTGTTAGGGAAAACAGTTGTAATGCTTGAAACAGCTTACAAGGAAGCCCTTCAGGCTCAATCCAAGTGGGTTTTCCCGCATTTTTCGTTTTACGTCAATTATTCAAATTTCAGTAGTAGTAACTGAAGGATTGTGTGCAGACACTTTTGTGACATTATTCAGTCCCAAAAGTGTCTCTACCCAATCCTGAGTTTACTATAAATATGTTATTGAAATTAATTGTACTCATTGTTGAAGGACGAACCGAACTTTGGTCCGTCAAAGTTAATTTCTGTTTTCCTCTACTGAAATTTGAATAATTGACGTAAAACGAAAAAGGCGGGAAAACCCACTTGTATTGAGCCTTCAGGGCAAAACCACAAATTTACGAGTGATTTTCCTGCTTCATGCATGGTGTCAATTGTCACTTGATGACCTACCTTGCTCAGGGCGACCTTCGACCTCCCGATCGGACGGAAACATCACCAGAATTTGTGAACTGATTATGGAAGACCATCGAAGAACCACTGACGATCTTCTTGATTTGTTTTGTGCGTCCTGGAGTTCCTGCTAACGGACTTCGAGAAAGGAATTGCAAATGAAAAGGGTTGCAGGCAAATTCGTGCCTCACGAGCACTCAAAACCTTGATTGTGAAACTATTTTCAACCTAAAAAAACATGATCCAGTAGAGTTCGGTAAGTTTCTTCGACAAGCCACTTTGTCGACAGCTTACTTCGTCGACAGGCACGTTTAGTCGACAAGCCACTTTGCCGACAGGTAATTTTCGTCGACAAGGTATGTTTTGTCAATAGCTCATTTCATTGATAAGTACAGTTTGTTAACAATTTATCTATTTAATCTACCTCCTTATTTCGCCGATGATAATTTTATGGGCACTGTTTTTAGCTCAAGTATCAGCAGTGTAGTTTCACCCATTAGGCAATTAAGCGGTACATGTTTCAACTTATGCGTGAAAAAATTACGCAACATAAAACAATTGTTTGGCTTTGCTGCAACATAACTAACAAACTGCTATAATAACTCTTCCTCCTATAGCCTAGTTATTGCTCTATTTTTCTCGTGTCTATGATATAGCCGGTTGTGGAAAAAGGTGATAGAAAATCTCACTGCAGAAAATTCATTTTTAGCGCCACCTACTGAGCATTTTTTCTTTGAATTCAGAAATCCAGAGCATGATGATTACAAGAAAATAGTAAAGAGTTTCCTTGGTCTTGGGCAGCCGCAGGCATTAGCGCACTGGGAACATGTGTTCTGACATGGATTTTTTAAAAACATATTAAACATTCGTATATATTTTGTAATAGAAATGAGATGTGGGTTAATTTTATTCTATGCACTCGTTTATTATGTTAGTGACGTTTTTACTCCACGTAACTTTTCTCATGATCTCGTTAGTACTACGGGCTTCTGACTTCCAGTACAGAATAGTCATTTTTGTAATAGTACAGTGCTACTCTAACATCAGTATTGTCATTATTTTATAAATTCCAGATCGTCAATATCAGGGTTTCCGCCAGGATTTTCAGTTTGGGGGGGGGGGGGTAAAGTCAAAATTGGGAGAGTGTGTTTCTTGCAGGGTGTCTATTGATTTTTCACCAAAAAAATATTAAAGTGGGGGGTGTTGTCAAGAATTTGGGGGTGACATCCCCGCAGGAAAAAAAAAATCTGAAATTTTGGGGGGGTCCGGACCCTCAAACTGGTATGAATTTTAAAATGCTCGCATTTGTATCACTGAAACATTGAAGATTAGAACTTTATGTTTTTTTTTTGTTTTTTTTTATGTAAGAGGTAAAAGCATCCTCTGTGCGATGCGCAGGTTCCATGAACGGCACTTGGGAAATGTGGAGGCAGCAATCCACATATTGTCAGCATATGGCACGAAGTCATGTGGGGTGATCAGTCCCACGCTCGGCTGCCTTTATCTCACAAGATGCCCAGGAAAACTAAGGACTCTGTGATAGAAGGCTGAGTGAACCTCAGAGCGTCAGACATGCAAGCATTGAAGAAAAGCCCCCCAGCGTTCTGGCCGGGATTCGTGCCAGTGGTGTCATATAAAAAAAATCTTGGAGGGGCAAGATAGAGTCATACTTATTAGAGTATTATTTTTTAAAACAAATTAGGAAGTTATTAATGTTTGGAAATTTGGTATTCTTCACACTAATTTTCAGGTTTTTGAAATTTATTACATACCAGGTAAAATTTTAGAATTCGACACATTGGACCCAATTTACGAAATAGCAATCAGTACAAGAACTCCTTCCG
>JAGDQP010009150.1:0-60381 GCA_022664845.1 Lepisma saccharinum
GCGTATCATGAAATATACTGATTGCATTGATATCTATAGAAGTGAACGATCTAAGTAACTATTATTATTACAGAATTAGTATAGTAAAAACCGCTTACTATTAAAATTTTATAGCACAAAAGGTTGTAAATATATTTTAGGGTATGTTCCTTTTCCACTCTAGCTTTCAAAATTGACAAAAAATATAGTGTAGAAAATTGTGTACCTAAAAATACCAATGAGAATAAGTTAGATTAATTTAAGTTCTGTTAGATTAATTTAGTTATAATTGTTTATGAAACAAAGTTAGCCATCATCATGATCTATATTGTTGACGTCCTCTGCATTTGTTGTTGACCATGTAAGTCGCTCTTCAAAATAGAGAAGGTGTTCATCTGGTATGTAGTGAATGACATAGTAGTAGATGTGTAACTTTTGCCCTTTTTTCTGAGCGTCTGATTGGCCGAGAGTTTTGTGACGTCACAGTGTCGAAGCGCTGATTGGCTGATTGTGGGAGATGTTTGTGACGTCACAGACCATAACGTGACCTTAGCGAAGGAATACTATGGAGTTTGGTTCAAGCGCTGTGTTTGGCTGCTTGTGCGAGAGCTTTGTGACGTTACAGACCGTCATGTGATCTTAGCGAAGGAATACTATGGATTTTCGTGGTTGTTTGATGACTCATACGAGGTTGTTATATGATTACGGTGTTGTACTATAGTGCTACGTGTTTGGATGACATCATCACAGTGTTGTCAAATGGTTGAATATATGAGTCATGCTTGGTTGTCACATTACGAAGTGCAAGTCAGGACTAGAGAGTTGACGTCATATGGTCATTGACAGCAAGGCTATTGATATCCTGTTTATGTCCTCCTTACTCATTGCTATCTGATGACCTTATGATATCATCTTAATAAAGTTTAGCTTATATAGAGGGCAGTAGTATTGTATACATCATTATAAAGTGAGTTGATCTTCTGCAGAGCAGAGCAGCAGCATGAACAACGTGTAGGACAAGTAATGGACTTAACAGCGGAAGATAAGGAGGTTGTGGAGACGCTGACATTACTTGCTAATGGTAATGCAGGAGAAGAGGATAAAGGAGACCGTACAATATATAGTTATTTAAGGCCAAAAGTAAAGGCTGATAGACTATCTTCTTCATTATTATCATCTTCTTCTCTAGTAAAAGAGGAGAAGGATGACGACGAAATTAGGGAGGTTTATTCTTCTATAGTTCCGAAGAAGCAGCGGATATCGAAGAAGCGTGTGTTAGATGGAGTGGTGTCTCCTTCAAAGAAACGTCTCTTCTCTGGAAATACGAGCATAAAGCAGACATCCTTAGTGCAGCAGGAGCAGCAGCAGCTTCAGCAGAAGTAGCAGCATCAACAGGATCATCAACTTTGGTGAAATCTGCCCGAGCAATACTGAAATCTTCACATGTAGTATCACCAAGAGTAGCAGTATCATCATCATCACCAGGATCATCAAATTTGGTGAAATCTAACAGGTAATAGTGAGATCTTCGCCTGCCGTACCATCATCAACAGGAGGAACATCAGCATGAAGAATAGTTGGAGTAGGTGATCAAGTGAAAACTCTAACGTGTAAGTGTAAAAAGCAATGGATAGATGAAAATTGTATTAAAGAAGTGGAATCGTCAAACTCCTGTGATATGTGAAGCTTGTTTCTATAATGAATACAATCAAACAGGACATGCATGTTTAGGATATTTAAAAGGGGATGTGGTAACAGGAGAAGAAATTGAAGAACATTTTAGAAAAGCAATGTGGAGAAATATTTTAAAATCATCTACATTAAGTGAACTTTATCATATACGAGGGGCGTTTCATATTGATTTACACTACATTATTTTTCTTCTTTCAGGGTCCACCATTGAGCTCGTCCAGAAAATTGGAAGTAGTACTTAGATCTTTCTTCAGGTGGAAGAACAATACAGAGACGTGTAATCCCTGTACCCTGCAGCACATTTCACCAACAGCTGTAAGTACGTGAGCGGACAACATGGAAGGTGAACAGCAAGGCCAGTGCTGGACAACGTGGTTTCTGTGGAAGAGGGTGTACAGACTGCGGAAATTCAGAGGTGATTGGTGGCAGTGTGTGGAGAGTACACGCCATTACGCATAACCGTATACAACTGGGTGGACGGCTGGAAAAGTGGCCGAACATCAACGGCGAAGGGAACCAATTCTGGAAGGAAAGTGACTGTGACAACACCAGTGAACAGTTTAAGAGTGGAGCGGCTTATTCAGGACAACAGGTGCATCACGTTCACGGAACTGGAGGCGGCCACAGGACATGCCAGAAACACTCTGTACCGCATAGTGCACGAACACCTTAAGATGGGTAAGGTGTCTGCCAGGTGGGTTCCCAAATCCCTGAATGCTGCACAAAGACAACAGAGCAAGGAAGTGAGCAGTAATCTTATGCAACGCTACAGCCAGGATCCAGAAGGCTTCATGTCCAAACTCGTTACTGGCGACGAGACTTGGCTGCACTACCATGAACAGAGACCAAAGCCCAATCAATGCAGTTGAAGCATCAAGGCAGCCACACACCAAAGAAGTTCCGTACACAGCCCTCCGTAGGCAAACGAATGGCAACAGTCTTCTGGGACAAGGATGGAATCATACTCATTGACTTGCTGGAATTCGGGACCACCATTAACAGTGAGTCATACGTGAAAAGCTTCGCTGCTTGCGCCGTGCAATTTAGAGAAAACGACCAGGAAATGGGCGAAAGGTGTGTTCCAGCAACACAACAAAGCTCGTCCCCACACGAGTCGGGCAACCACGACTGCAATTAATGATCTGGGGTTCGAGGTGCTTCAACACCCACCTTATTCTCCTGACTTGGCACCTTCTGATTACCACCTCTTCGGGGCATTGAAGAAACCGCTGCGTGGACATCATTTCGCCGACTTCCAGGAACTACAAGACGCTGTACGGACGTGGGTGCGACAGACTCCGAAAAAGTGGTTCGCAGAAGGCAAAGAGAAGTTGCCACATCGGTGGCGCAAGTGTGTAGTTCTTAATGGAGACTATGTTGAGAAAGTGGATGTATCAGCCGAGGCATAAAGGTTTTTATAAGTGTAAAAAAATAAACTGTAAATCAATATGGAACGCCCCTCGTATATAAAGAAGATCATCGTGAAGTGATTGATGATGATGTGTTAAAAAGCTGGATAAAGATAGGAAAGGACAGAGTGAGTGAAAAATGTCAGACTTTTTGTGTACATTTTGTGTTGGTGGTTATGTAGTGGAGGGATATGTTCTACAAACTTTTCGAACGTATCTGAAGGAGAATCCTATTCGATGTAATGAGTGTAGATTGAAGATCCCTCATAATAACTGTATACATATGTGGAATATAGGAAAAGTACTATTAAAACATTTGATAAAAGAAGTGAATGATCATAAACTTTTTCCTGAATACTATAAAATTTTCAAAGAACAAGATCATGTAAGTATTTCTGTCAATTCTTTTTTCAAAAGTTGTAGAGAATTAGTACGTAATAGTTAATTCATTGCACAACTCATACCTGAAGTTATTCAAGAACAATTTTCATTAGAAAAACCTCTATTCACATCTTCAGGACAGTATTTCATTGACATGCAAGGTTTCAAAATCTCTGCACATTAATTTATTATGAGAGAATTTTGTATAGTATCCGGTGACGCTAATCTTTTATTCCACTGTGTAGTGAAATTACCATGGAAATAACAGAATTAGAAGTAGGATATCAAAAACAAGTGCAATGGTTAGCAGAAAAATTTCATAATTTAGAATGGGATAGTTCAAATAGGTATAACATTGTATATATTCGTAGAATAATATTTCAATTGTGTACAAGTGAAGCTATATTCTCTTGTAAAGGTCTTGAAAAAATTACAGTGGATTAAGAAAGTATTTCACTTGGAAAATGTTCACAATGTGAATGAAATAGAATGTCCTGCACTGAAAACATCGAATTTGGACATTAGTATGTCAAAGTGTACTTATCATGACACTGTGGAAGTTAATGGTTGTGCACTAAGAAACTGCTTACAATTACAGTATTGGATGAAACATGAAAAAACAGAAAAAATGTAGAAACCTTATCAGCCATGCAAATGTAAGAAGCATGTGCAACTTGTTTTATAGATCACTTTAGTTGATGTTCTTAATAAACATTATATTTATACTCTATTTTCTATATTTTATTTGATATAACCTTAATAATAAGAGTTTTTTAATAATAATAATCATATAACTAAAAGATTTGTTTTTACTATAATAAAATTTTTATTTACATTTTCTTTTCTTTTGATAAATTTTACAAGTGATTATACAATTGTATCATTTTTCTTAAGATTCGTAATATAAAAAGTAGAGAATATATTTTTCCTCGTACAATGACATAAATAAATACAATACAGAATAGTCCACAAAGAATAGATTCTTCATGTTGAATTTGGGTTTTGTTTACACGATACAATTTACAATTTCGTTTAAAAAAATACAATTGGTATACTAGCTTAATTTCCAAAGCTATCAAAATTTTGTCCCCGCCTATATTTGTTAATATATATAACAGTCCAATGAGTTCCAGGGGAATTTGACGGACTTAAATTTACTATAAGTGCTGCCGGGTATTCAATTTGTTTTAGTAAAGTGTCCACTGAATAAATTCCAGTAAATGTTGTTGCACTAGTACAGTCCTGAAGTATAACTTTTAAAATTTCATCACAATTAGTTTTACTAATTCGACTTGGTTAATACACTGTTCTATTTTTAGGTAAAATAAAATAATATATATGATAATATGTTAAAAACTTTGAATACACTGAAGCTTCTTTTAAGGTACAGCGAAAACTTGTAAACTGATGAAGATGATGAGCAGAACTTTGCGATGGAAAAGCTAAAGCATTATATTTTAGACACTTAATATCTTCTAAATTAATCACTGTTCTTAATAGAAGAGACTCTAAAAAGAACCTGATGTGCTTTTCCATGCGCATACACACTTTCACTGCAAGATAAATACTTAGTATGTTTTTAACTTCCTCATATTGAACTGCGCCTGCAATCCACTCTGAACCAAATATTAATTTGCAAATCTCAAACTTGGAATACTAATTTTTGATATTGCAGAGGGAGGTTTAAAAAGCCAGGTTTGAAAAGTATTAGCATCAGGATTAACTATGGCTAGTTCTTTAACTATGAAATTATTTTCTTCACTACACTCAAACGCTGAAAAGTGTGTATGACAGTCCTCATGATCAATCTCAAACTGAACTAAATTTCACATTGTATGATCTGTATGTACATTACGATCGTTATCAATTTGAATAAGCGAATAAAATTGAGCGTAAACAATACATGAAACAAAACGTGCGGGTGCTTGACTCAACCCTATTTTGAGATTAACAGAAGAATCTTTAATAACAACCCATGCAGAATCATCTAAAGTGTTAGTAGGAGAAATAATAAAAGCCTAAAGAGTATATCCATGGGGGTAATCAGAGTTATGTGGTCGTACTACTTATGTTTCCATGAAATATACCCGTTCCAGAGTACAGGGTTTGATAACTTCGAACGCATATACGATTTGCATAATCTGGGGTAAGTGGAGTGGGAGGATAAAATTGAGAACCAATTTGTACTTGCAACTTATTAATATTAAAATTTTGGAAGTGGAGGAGATTTTAATTGTATTTTTCATTGAATGCGGTGTTTGCAATAAAACCTAAGAATCCTTTTGGTACATTTTCAAAAAAATATATTATCAAGATTATGTGAATCAACATTTACAGGAATAATAAATACTCTTCTTTCAACTCTAGTCACTTGGTAATTTTGTAGTATCATGAGTCATAAAACTGTTTAATTGTAAAGCTAAATCAGCAGAAATATTAATTTTGCGAACATAAAGAATAACCTCTTACAGTTTAACTTTAAATGTTGAATTTTCATTTGCCATTTAGCAGAATGTATCTTTACTACGACTTAATTTTATACGAAGATTGACTTTATTTGGAAGAATACGATTTGATCCAGAAATATCTGTATGGAGTCGTCCAAACATATCAATGAATGCGCTAGCAGCAACAAGAGATTTTCGTTTATAATAACCAAGATTATTTTCATTGAGAGTAGTAAAATGTCCTGCAGTATCCTTATACCAGAATCCAGTGGTTAAATGAGTTTTGCTTGCATCTTCAGAATAATTAAGTAAAGTTTCTTAATACGCTCTGAATGGGTATGTCGCATTCGATGATGAAACTACATATTTTATGATTTAAAGAAACATCCACTTGAACAAAAAATGCATGTAAGAAATTATTCACTGGCGCTACATTATCTGCCACAATGGCTGAGGGGCTGCTGCTGCTAGTTGTAAATAATCCCCATTATTCCATTTACACTGGACATAAAGATAAATATGTGCAGGATGAATATATTCTCCAGTATCTCGAGGTATAAGAAATTCAATAGGTCCCTCAGAAGAAAGTGAAGAAATTGGTAAATACCATACGAGATGATTCGATTGCAGTTTGTCATAGTTACAGAAAGTAAGTCGAAACTGAGGTTGAATAATATCTGTATAAACAAATAGTTGATGACGATAACCAATATCTAAAAATGTCTGTCTAGGAATACGACTATCTTTTAAAATATTAATAACAGGTTCAAAACCTAATTGCAATGCTAATATCGGTGATAAACGTAAATATTTTAGATTAGGATCAACTTTTACAGTGACAATGTTTGAATATTCAAATTTTATACTTGTATTAATTTTATTCAATTCATCTAACAATTGTTGAACAGTGGAATAATATCCTTGAGTTATTTTATGTTTAACACCATCATACCATAATATATCTTGACCAGTAATAATATTATCGCACGTTAAGGGAATATGAATTTCACTTAATCCTAACATCCAGGAAATCTTTAAATGTAGTCGATTATTAAGATTATTGAAAAGATGTGTTGGACCATTATTAGAATACATTTGAAAACTTCCATTTGAAGAAAATGTAATGTAAAAACTATCATCACTACTTTCAGAAATTATTTTCTTTTAAAATGTATTGTTACACTGGACGTTAAAATTGAAATGGCAATTTTTCCCCGTGCACATCTTTTAAGTCTACATGAAGAGTATCAAAATATTTCTTTTCAACTTTAACATAATGTGAATAACCAAAAATAAAAGATTTAATCTCTCCGTAATGATAATTTTGAATTCCAACTTTTCAAATTAGTTTACCATAAAAAGGTTGACTTTTACAATATCAATACATATATTAATTTCTAAAGGAATAAGATAATCAAGATTTCTGTAGTAAGGTGCTGGAACATTTAGAAAATTTGGTTTCTTTTTTGATTCATGGGATAAAAGTGAGTTATGCGTGTATTCATTTTAAAATCATTATTAAATCATAAAATAATTTGCAATGCAAGACTCATCGCGAAAAGATATTCACGTTTACGAATTCGTTTATGAGAAATATAAACTTGATCTCTACTTTCTTCGTATTATATAAGGATTGAATTTTCTTCTATTACTAAAGTATCTTCATTGATCATCCGTTCATGAAACTTTTATTAAGAATACTGGTTTCCTTGAATGCATGTACATTTTGTTTCTCATCATATTATTATCCCCTTTGTTTACGTAAAGTTGTAGGAATAGTATCTAAAATCGTTATATTGATTCATAATAAAATGGTTAAAATTTTATATTACATTCACTTATATTTTTATCCCCTACTTGAATAATAAGTTGTTCTTCTTTTTGAATATTATAAAACCTCAGTGAATTAAAAAGTCCACTTAAACCTACAACCCAAATTTCCGTTAAATGAATTGGCTGACAAAGTTTCGTAGTATAGGAACTTGTTTTATTTTCAAAAGTATTATTGGAAATATTTAGTGGCAAAGTGAAATAAAACACATCGGCTCGTTCGTGAGAGATCACGTTTACGACTGAACAGATTTTTCTTGAACCCAACTATTTATAGATGAAGGATAACCCAACCATTTAACATAAATCGAACCTTTTCTATGATTTAATACTTTTGCCATTAAATAAGTTTTTTCCTACAAATACTTTTTTAATTCTTGTTGATAAAATGAACCTGTTATAACTTCGCTATTCCAATCTCGAATTTTATAAGTAATAGGATTACTTTTAATACACTGCTTAACTGAAATATTTCGCGAGACCATTTCGGAAATAATCTTTTTCAAATTTATGTTTATATTTACTTACTCGGACATAATCTCCCACTTAAAATTTACATTTTTGGTTAACTTTGTTTTCTTGTCCGTATAGTCTTTCCCAAATCCCATTAACATTAGAATCATTTACTTGTATAGGAATATATTGAATGGAAGAATATTTCGTATGATTACAACTTTTTACAATATCTTGCAAAATGTCAATATAACGATAAGTATTTTCAGTACTGAAGTATTTATAATTTTTTCTTTTAAAGTACGAAAATAACGTTCGACAAAATCAGCTTCGATTTCAGAATGAAGTTATTCACTTTAAATTTTTGAAAAAGAAGTTTTACATGTTTATTATAAAATACAGTTAACAATGAAGTAAAGGTAATTTTCTTTTACTGAATATTAACTCTATTGCTTTTGCCATAACAGTACCCGTTTCCTTTTTAACTGGAATACAAATTGCATATTTACTAAATGCATCAATGCTGGATAAAATATATTTATATCCACATTATAATTTGATACATTTTGCATACATGCTAAATACATTTATACCAATTCATTTGGTGCATTAACATAATATTTTTTACGAGAAGAATATTTACGTGCAGAAGCATGTAAAGTGTATGTATCTTCTGAAGCTAACCATTTTTTTACCTTTTTCTGAGAAAGACCAATTTTCTCTTTAAATTTCGAGATACCACCTAAAGAATTTGATTGTGCATACGCATAATAAATTTGGTGAAGCGCCATATTTAAAACTTATATTCTATATAATTTTAAAATAATGAAGAATAACCTTTGTTTATTCCTTGACTAACAATATTTTTCTTTTTCTTTATTATTACTTTACAAGAATTCCTCTTCTTTTTTAGTGCTTTACTGTCAATATTCTCCTTTACTATTTTAGTAGAACCTACCCCAAAATGAAAATTAATTAATTCTAATGGAATATAATATCTTGTAATTAACTTTTAAAATCTTGTATAGCAAGTGGATTTCTAGGAGTTTTTCGAGTTCTTACCACATCGTTGATAAGATCAATAATATTTGAACCTGGGATTACTTTTTATCTATAGATAATGCACCAGTTTGATCCCAACTCATACGATTAGAAGCCTGCAGGAGATTGAATAATACTTTAGTCTTTTTAGCAAATGATTTTGGTACTGAACTAATAATATATTGAATCATGGGTAACATATTTGATGATTCAGAATTGTAAACGGGTAAGACAATTGGTTTTTGAGATTGTGCAGTATATTCTAAATATCAATCAAGCGCTTGTTGATACATTTTACATTTTTCATCGATAGAAATATCAGTTCGTTTTAAAATTTCATCCATTTCATTATCTAATCGTGATTGATGAGACTTTACAAACTTCAAACTCGAATACATTTGAGCACTTGCATTTTCAGGAATGAGTACCATTTTTCGAAATTGTGAAGGCATTTTAACCATTAAATAAACTTCCAGCCACTGCACTTAAGATTGGACTTAATAATCAAGGCAGAAAAGCAGCACTGTTTTCCATTAATAGTTCACGTTTCTTTTTTAAACTTGAACGTTTAAGAGACAGTGCACGTAATGCCTTCTTATGCCGACACAACCTTTGCTTCTGACGAGAAGAGAGTTTAAAGTTAAAATTTAAAACAATTTTATCTACTTGCGCAATAATTCGAATAATGCCACCAGCTGCACTCTGAACTAATGCCGGTTCTTATTCTTATATTTACAAATTGCACGGAGCTCATTCAGATTATGTTTTATGATATATTATGTTATGATGTTGTGTTATGTTATGATATGATGCTTTATGTTATGTTGACATCTTCATGCCAACTGATCTTAATAGCTTTATTAATGTCTTTTACATATGTAAAGATGTGCATAGTGTCATCTGGAAATATATTTGTACGTAGACGTAGAGCATCTGGTGTAGACTGAGTTAAATCGAAAAGTAAGTATGAATGAGGTTCAGCAGTAGCATTTTCAAACACTTGAATTACATCTGTACTATGTTGTGGCATAACTTGCCTGGCTAAATATTGTATTTGTAACTTATCTCTTAAGTTCTTAATCGCAATGATAAAATGGGTGTTTAATGAAATATCGCGGGCATATATTTCCTTTTGGAATTAAATTCTGATCTATAAAAATAACACTTAGATTCTTATGATTTGCAAATTTCGTGAAAATTTTCGAAACAGCATTAGTTTCGGTCATAAGATCATCCAGAACTAATAATTAATTTTCCTGAATTTCAAAAGTATTCATATCAGCAATTCCGAAATGAAATCGTATATTACTTATCTGACTTGATAATTTAGGTATCACAGCACCATAGCACCAAACTATTTAGTTAAATAGACAAGAGAACATTGATTTACGATGGATTAATAATCTATTTACAAGATAACTTTTCCCAAATGAGGATAGGGGCAGAATTAAAGAAATGAAGCATCATGAGCTACCGACAAAAGAGAAATGAACTAGGAGTTGTTACATCGTCGTCTTTTATAGCCAAAAGGAAGTGTTTCGAATTCATTATCAAATTCTCGTTTACATGGTACATTCTGATGTGTTTATTTCAGGTCTAGACATAATTTTGAATCCTGGCTTCCTCTAGATACCATTAGGATTACTAATGATTTTATTTCATTATCATGCTTAACTAAATTTACAAAATGATCAAAATTAACAGTTTGATGCGCAAAACAATTTAAAGTGATTCCCTGAATTTTGAAGGTGGGCTTAATATTCTCAATCTTAATTTCCTCTTCTTATTCGAATAATTCTTCGGCCCTAACCTAATGAAAGTAGGGATCTTCCACCCATCTTTAACTTCATTAGTCAAATGTCCTAACTAGTTATCTGTAGAAAACAATTGAGGATGATTTCTCTTTTGTCTGTGGAAGCATTTTCTATTCGAACTTTTTCCTGTAAACCATATAATTTCAATATAGTCAATGATGAAATAAAGGCTGACAAAATAACATTGGAAAAGGAATTAGGACTATTAAGATTTTCTAAATCCCTATATGTTACTAACAAGGCATCTACTCCAATCAGAAGTACATTTTGTACTTCAAAGTGAGGTGCTCGGAGAATATCCAAGAACGACTTCGCATCATTAACTACCCTGGTCTGTGTTAAATCAGTTCTCTGTCCCCACTTCCCAAACAGAGAATTTAAAATGAGTTTTGCGATATAGCGCAAACCGGTTTTTTTACTGATGTTATCAGGATTGAGTTGTATACCTTCATGCTCAGCATACTCTTCAATATACTTCTGATTTCTTCCTCACTAGTTCACTGAGATGGAAAACCAGAAGCTTTCTGTTTCATCTGCAGGAAGTTATTAACGTAATTTTCAAATAACCCCTCTTTCATCTTGAACTCGTAAATTTCATAAGTATCAAGAATGGTATACCCTTTCTTCATACTCTCATGCAATTCAGGAGTGCAAAACGTACCGGTGAAACAGCGTTGGTCAACAGTATGGTTACAATCATTAGTATTCATTTCCTCCATAGAAGTACGACAGAGGAAGAATACGAGGCGTCCATTACATTATACGGAAGCAAAGGAATAGCAAGATCTTGAGGAGGAAGAACCTTGCAGAAAACAACTCCATGAATTTGTTCGGGTTCAGGACATACTTTCCCTCGATAAATGGTAGGCTTACTAACAGGGAGAGGTTTCTTTTTCATGCCATATGGATATAAACTGCATTTGTCGACATATCGAATAATTTCATCTTCAGGACACTCATAAAGAGATCTGAAACCTTTGGTCCTACCTCCCATAAAAGACTCTTAAGGCACTAATCCACCTTCAACATTTTTTCAGTTATCTTTAAAAATTGCCGAAAATATGGATTTTCCTCGACTTTTCCCAATCGCATTCATAGATTTCTACAAGCTTTAGAGCACAACTTCCAAAATATTTCTTTCTCCTCATTGTCGCATTATCTCGGTCATTTAATGTTTCACCACTTGTGTCATTGAGAGGCACGTGACGACTTTTCTTAATGCATGAATGAACATTCCAAATACATACATAAAATTCATAGGCAGTACGATGTTTCTTATCGTACCCGTCCACTTTAAATCGTCCAAATTGGACTTCATCTCCGTTTTCAGCCGTATGAATAGAAACACCATCTCCTATAAATCCCATGTACTTTAAGCACCTTAATGCTTTCTTACTCTGGGAGTTACGTTGTCGATAAACGAACGGGGGAATTACAGGAATACTTTTCTCTTCTAAGTATAAAGATCGAAAACATTTATTGAAACACGCAGCAATAGTACTTACTTGAAGAAAACAATGAGTCCCTTCAGTCTCTTGTTCAATTATGTCCGACAAGGTAATGACCGCCTCGCACAGTATACGAATGTCCTTCCTGCAGGATTCTAGCATCTCACGTTGTAAGTTAAATGTAAGATCCTTTTGCACACACTCCCCATGCCAAACCTTCAAAGCTTTGCGTTCAGTTTCTGTTTTTCCTTTATCACCAAAAATTTCAAGTTCTGGCCATGGTCCATTACAATTATGATTGTCCTCAGTGTTCAACAAAAACGGGAAATCTCCCTTCTGTAAACTTTCACCTAATCCCATGGTAGCCGGTAATTTAGATAATTTGACGGACAGGAATAAATAAGTATCTTTAAAAATAATATTGCGTACACTCATCTGGATAATTTTCGCACCTTGGCTTATTATTTGAGGAGCGATTTGTTCCTTTTCAATGAGTGCACGTGCAGCAAACACGGAATCGAATTTCGCGGCGTTATGCGACAAACAGACTACTGTACTAAAGTTAGGACCTATTTGGAGAACATGCTTTACAATGCTTTCAATATTGTAAAACACAAAGTCTCTTTCACCTTGTGAATTACCGAATTGAAAGCATTTATAATTATTCTCCATGCTGTTCTTACATTTAAAACAACGCTGTGAGGCGCATATTAAGTTTGGCCGGTGTTCACGTTCACCTTTTTCGTTTTCATTGAGTAGCATGGTCTCAATATCATAAACTATATAGCAAAAATCAGTTTCAGTTTTCAGTTTCGTCTTTTATACGAGATAGAAATTATCTGGCAGATAGTGCAGAATCGATCTCCACATACATGAGAGTCATTTCTCTTTCTTTTTCGGGTATCGATCTATACAACACACTGTTGTCACAATTTAACATAGAAACATATAGGTTTTCCCCTCGCATTCGTGCTATGGTTATTATAGCATGATTCCGAGGGGAAAATTCTATAGCAATTCAGAAGTTTCAAAATTATAGTACTCCTTACAATGTTCGCAAAGGAATTCACAGTTATGATTTATACGCTTAAGGTATGCTATCAAACAGTCATAACAGTACCCTCTCTGTCTTAAAAATTCGGTTATAGTGTCAATGACATCAAAATGTTGGTTATGATAAAACCAAAATAATTTCTTCCTGGTTTGCACATTGCCATTATAAATGACCTCAGGGTCTCGACTACCTGGTTTTAAGCCATATTCCACAACTTGGAATCGATTACCATAATAATTTTTGAACTGATCAATATCGTCAATAGACCCACCCAAAGTTGAAATATTAATATTTGCTTGTTTAGAAAGATCTTTAGCAGTTTTTCCCAGTTCTTCTGATGTTTCTTCATAAACGCTACTTTCTTATACTCAGAAAGAGCTTTCTTCTCTGCCATAATTAACGCTCTTGGTAAACAACGTACGAGCTAGGTCCTAGTTTAGAAACTGGAATATTTTGTGTTTGTTTGGAATCTCCTCCGTTTCTTCCTTTCACCTTGTTCACGAATTGGGTCGGATATGTTAGCGTTAATAATCACACTATGAGCTAACAGGAAATATTCATTCGAGTTGAGAACATTCTCAATCGAACGCAAAATATGATCGCTAGTTAAATGAAGACAACTACGCCAAGGAATATATACGTCTGTCTCGTTGACGTCATTGCTACTTTCTAAACTAAATGCGACTTAGGATTGAGGATCCACATTAGTCAGCAAATGTTGTAATGCATAATCGAAACGTTTCTCAACATACTCGACCGGGGTTAACCTGGAGGTTCCGGCTTTCGCACGTATGGAGACTTCTCTACCTTTCAGAGGAAAACTACCGAAACCGCGATCGCGTTCACCTATAATTTCAGTTATCACCACCTGTTCCCTCTTGCAAAATAATATTATCTTCCACTTGATCAACATGATTTATAAGATGATTCATTCTATCAGGACTCAAAGGAGTACCCCATCCCTCATATAAATCGTAGGTTTGATCACATATCTCATTACAATTTGGAGAAAAAACACAGTCCGTATCGCAAGAAAAGTTATCAACAAAAGTTGAGGTAGGAGCTAGAGAAGGAATAAAAGAAGTAAAAGGTGCAAAAGAAGTAGAAGGTACGGTACTACAGATAGGTCTTACCGTAGTTACGAATGTAGTTGACTGCGTTAATACAGACATTCACAGGAGCAGAAGTAGTAGTAGAAGTCAAGAAATTGTTGAAGCAGGCATAGAACTTAGGTAGAAACAGGAAAAGATTCCCCAAAGGAGAGAGAGTAGTTCCGACTGTGAGAGACAATATTCAATGAATCATCTGAATACATAGACACATATACTTTTTGAATATCATCTCTCACAATCCAAAAAGAAAGGCAACATGAGGAGGAAGCATTCTCCCATTACTTTCATAAATGGGTTCAATCCATAGCATATAATGCTGGAAAGCCAGCCTAGCGTTAGAGCGGGAGTCAAAGAAGTCAGCATTACCTAATTGAATCAATTCATTTGCATGGAGACATGCACCAAATATCTTATTCAAATTAGAGTGGGATAGAAGCCGAAGATGAAACAAAAGGTTAAAAACATTACCAGAATGTCTGGGTAGTGTTCCCTGCATGGCTAAACGGCACAATTCGACCCAGGTTCATACATGGACTCAGGATCGGCGAATCCTTTAGCCTTCTTAGCCAGGATAAGATGATCAGCACTGATGTATCCCGTGGTGCAATCAATTCTTGACCTCAAATACTAGTTTCTTATACAGAAAATTGATTGTAAAAGATGATTCCTGTAAAAAATCACAAAAACAGTCGCAGCACAAAAATTAAGTAGATAATATTTCACTTTATTCTTCACGAAAGGACTCACATAATTTTCTTCTTCACAAATTAGTTACTTAAAATATTCTTTATAAAAGCTATATTAGTATTGTCATATCTTTCGATAGACGAAAAATGAAGAAAGAAAAAGGGAAGAAACAACCAAATTTTAGGTGCAAGAAAAATACGTATGCTGCAAGGCTTGGTCCCGTTACACTGACCTACAGTGACCAAGAAGAAATAATAAGGACATTTCTAAATAGTAACATGAACTTTGGATAAGCCCTTACGGCAAGTTATTATAGGACCGTGTCCCAGATACTAGAGAATATAAACTTCACGGAATAGAAGCACGCTCTCTATCGATCTCTTTCTATTCATACACTGTGAGGTGGTGTCAAGTGTTGGTGCTTCTCTCTCTAGTACTGGGGCATTCTGGAAAAGTTAAAAGCTTGTCGGAGGCGAACGTCGACCGAAGATACAGCAATAAGAATTCTCCTAATTTTTAGTGATCCTACATCGAGGACAAGTCGGACAGCCTGAGTGATGATGGTGAACATTGTGTAAGTAAGCCTTTTCTCAGGACGTGTTGATAATGACTAACATGTGTCGCGTAAAAGAGTAACAGTTTCAACCGGACTGAGGTGGTCCCGCACGTTATTGGTTGTTCTAGCATAGCCCCCCCCTTTGCACTATACGAGGATAATAGAATTTAGATTTTGGTTTGGCCAACTATAGGAGAGATACTATAAATATTACTTTACTTTCTGGTACAGAAATAAATCTCTATTTGGTTCTCATCATTTACATAACTCTTGTTTTTTCTTGTCTGCGTCTATTGTTGCTCAAACCCTCGAATACTCTAAATTTATCACAGTATCTACATACGTGCAAATAGTGAATTATTAAATATAATTCTATAAGATGGTCTAATTATTTGATGTTTTTTACACATGCGCAGATGCTTATTTAGATTACACTGAACTCAGTGTTTAAACAGATTCCTCACAAGTCTATGTTTACACACACTTGTTACCCATAATTCTGTGTTTAAACAGGTTCCTCATAAGTCTATGTTTACACACATATAGATTCCCAACAACTCGGTGTTTAAACAAGTTCCTCAAAAGTCAATGTTTACCCAAACTTTTACACACACAACCTACTTAATACTAACAAACTTTCTTTCCACAACATTCCTATGAAAAAGGGATATCCCACTAATATATTCTGGATACCCTGACGATAGAGTATGAATACTTTAACATTTACTCTTCACATTTAATTTTGATAAAATAAATGAAATTACTTTTAATATAAGTTTCGCTCAACTAGAAGAAGAAGGAGAAGGAACAGAACACTACTGTATTCTTCACTTTCTTTTCCTTTTCAAAACCTAAAAAATAATAGTCATTTAATCATCATTACTATAATTTTAAGAAAACTTTAATTGATTATGATAAAGTCACAAAAATTAATTTTCACTTTGAGTTATACATAGGTATAAATAAAACAAGTGATAGTGAGAAATAGTACAAAAGTTTGACAAAATAGCTGGAAAGTCAAAACTTGATAGAAAACCCAAATTCACCTCTGTGTGAAGTTTCTCTTGACTACTCACGCAAATCGTAAGCAAGATGTTTCAAATAACTACTCAGTCAAATCGCAAGGAAGGCAAGCGTGTTTGAAAATGAGCCTTTAGTTTATGAAGTCTTCTGAAACGCTTCTTTTGAATACCTCCCCGCTTTTATATGAGGCATAGATGCTCAAAGGATATAAAATAAAACTTATCTATCCAACCAAATCACAAGTAAAGCACCTAACGCATGTGCTACTAACACTGGTTATCCATTCGATATGCTATGGATTTCCTTACTAGTGCAAGTGACAACGAAATTTCAAAGGGGAGGGTTATTCCCAAACATTTAAGAGGTAAGAAATCGACTCTAAAGTCTGGTAAAAGCACCGTTCCAAACCCTTTAAATACTAGAACACCTTATCCTCCAATTATATCATAGATATCCTAAAAATATACTATGAATGCTTTTAAATCAAAATTACTTAGCCTTCATTAAAATTTCCATTTCCTAACACTTCCAAAATACGTCCTGGCTGAGACCTTACTCAATCCTTTTCACCCTCAATCCCCGGCCTGGGCCTTAGATACCTAAAGGCATAAATAAAATAAAAGGGACTACGTGTAGCATTCGATAGGTCGTGCATTCAATGGCAGCAGGTGAACATCCTAACTTTTTCAAGGTTTTTTCTCACTCACATTAGCCAAATGCACGAATGACACCTTCAATATAGATCCTGACTAACACCTTCTGCATCCTTTTCCCCTCCCCTATTCTCCGGCCTCAGCCTTAAATCCCTAAAGGCTATAATTAAAAGAAATCAAATTAAAACTAAAGTCACTAAAACTATACGTCATAAATAAAAGAAAAGAACATTCGCATTGCATTTGATAGGTCGTGGGTCCGATTCCCAGCGGCCGACCGTCGTGAGGTATTCCACGGTTTTACCATAGTCACACCAAGCAAATTACAGGGTAGCGCCTTCAATATAAACCCTGACCGAAACCTTCCAGCATCCTCTATCCTCCGGCTTGACCCTTAGATACCTAAAGGCCATAAATAAAAGAAATCGAATTGAAATTCAAACTAAAGTCTATACGCCATAAATAAAAAAGAGCATTCGCATTGCATTTGATTGGTCGTTGTTCCGATTCCCAGCGGCTGACAATCCTGAGGTTTTCCACGGTTTGTCCAGTCACACCAGGCAAATGCCAGGATGGTGCCTTCTATATAAGCACTGACCGAAACCTTCCACCATCCTTTCCCCCTCCTCTATCCTCCTTCCTGAGCCATAGATGCATAAAACTCATAAATAAAAGAAATAAAATTCAAGTTCAAACTAAAACATTAAAGTCCAGCAAAAAGCACTGTTCGAAATCCTTTAAAATGCTAAAGGAATAAGTTTATCAAGTGCCCCGAAACCTATTTTCTTTTAAAAATAAAAATTATTTACCTCTGAAATTTCCTTCAACAATCACCAGACAATAATAGACTGATTTCAAAACCTGATATCAAGAACTTTTAAGAAAGATAGCGAAGTTCAAAATTCTCTCACAGTGTCATATAACAACTTCAATCTTACACCAAAGAATGAAAATTCAATCGATCAACTTAACATTATATAGGAATCTCTTATCTGCACACTACGCATGCTCCATACAGAAAGTAAAAACTTTCCCCTACGCATTATGTAAAAATAACAAATGACGTAAATCAAACGCAAAACATTTTAGTCATTACGAGACATGACCTATATATCTTCATACAAACTTTCACATTTGGGATTCACGAATGAGACAGCTAGGACGCTTAAGCAAGAGTTTTGTCAACAGGAAAAGTGACTTCTTCCAATCTATGATAACACCTCCCAATACGACAAAATTCTAAAAACAAGCAAAGAATCATGAGACATAGATTGAATGCAAAACATTTACTATTTAGCGTAGTGACCTCTATCTTAATTCAAGTTATGATATCATGTCTAAAATCCACATAAATACAATTACTAACTTTAGTCAAGCAACAACTTCAAGGAAAAGAACTCTAAATCTTTGTAATCTCTGAATGTATATCTCATGTACATAACATATACACAATTTATACATTAATAAACTAAGCTCTGTATCTCAAGTATGTACACATACTGAACTAATATCAATAAGGAAAAGAGGTCTGAACCTTTTCCCAAAGGATGAAATCATCTCTGATACCGATAACATATTGTTACAAAATTGGTGTATTCTTCCCAGACCTAACTCTTGATTTTGCTGAACCTTATTAAAACTTGTCCACAAGGAAAGCGAGACTTCCCTAGTAGAGCAAAAAAGTATTTTATGAAAAATGAAATTTTGCTTGGAGACAGCAAGCTTCTAGAAACTGTAAAAAGGGAAATAGCTTAACAGTTTCGGAAATATGTAATCATGCTGTCTTGCTTAACAAAGGATGTAGGTTGATTAATGCAAGGAAGCGACCTAAATAAACAAGACAAGATAATATCAATTCGACGCATAAATGACGCTTTCCAAAATCACGTGAGGATGATTGCTCAACTGTGCATCACTCGATCCTAGACTCCTTTCTTATTTTCCCAAATATGGTAATGTTAGGCTATTGATGGCAAGAGCTACGTATCCAGAGTGACTTTCAGGAAGTAGGGATGTAAATAATCCGGGCGTCGACGATCCCCTCGTATAAAAGCCTCTGGATTTGGTTTCGACCCATGCTTCGAGTGCCAGAAATCCACTCGAACGCGAACTCTGTGTCAGTTATCATCAGAGTCCGAAATTAGAAGAATTTCCAGGTTAGTAACTCGAAAAGTTTAACTTAGCAAATTTTCTGATAGATGAATTTCACTCTCACTTTTTTCTTGTAAGATGTCATACTACCACACTTTTAAACAACACCAGTTCAGAATAATGTTATCCCACAACAAGTATTTTTCTCTGCATTTCAGTAAAGTAAATGAAAATGTAACTAGTTAGAATGTCTGTCGTTGGTTAGATTTTAGATTAGAGATTCAAGTTATTTTCATGATTTTTTTGTTTAATTATTCAATTTATCTTGTATATTTTAGTCCAAATAAATATTAGCAAAATGTATTTCGAATTGTGTTTCTTCACAGCTGTTGCCTTGAGGCTTGATGCCGCACTCCAACCACGTTAAGTCTACGTACCGAAGTTCTCTACCTATGAGCCCTATGAGACCCTAGAGATAGCTCTTTACGCCCGCGAATTAGTGAAATTCTCTAAGTAAGAGATTTCGCAACAATATACTCAGTTTTCTCCTCACTAAAGTGACCCCTGTAACTCAAACAATGAAGTGACTTTAAAGATTCAAGTATGACCCATATCTTCATTTCTCGAAGATTAATCAACAAACAAGAAAGTCAGTATCAGAAGAGACGTAGTACATTCACACTACCAGACAATCTCTTATCTTCTATAACGTAAACTTAGCTTCACTGAAAAAAAAATAACGCAGTAAGATAACATACACGTGCGATAAAGTATTTTCTGTGTCCATTATCATTCTAGTTTCAATATGTCTGTCTGGCGAAGAAGGTATATTCCATCTATCCTTCCCCGAAAATAATAGAAGGTATTCCTTATTATTTTAAGTTTTCTAAGTAACTTTTCTGTTTAACAATTCTGTAACTTATCTATAGAGAGTAACTTATCTCTAGCGTTTAAACATTTGACATAAAATCGAGTGCTCTACCAAATTCAACGCTTTCTGCCAATAGTTAAATTTTTGCACATGTATAGTAGAATTGAGAGGGTAATGTCTAACTATAAAGTTCTCATAAATAGAAAAGCTAAGCTCAAACACTATAATAATGATCTCCAGTCATCTGAATGACAGTCCACAGTCAGTACTTTATTCAAGCTTTTCTGATACGCCCGCCTAATGGTGCAGTCAGTATATTCCTTAAAATTTTCTGATACGCTCTCCCAATGGTGCAGTGAGTATATTTCTTAAATTTTTCTGATATGGCCGCCCAATGCTATCGTATATTACTTAAACTTTTCTGATACGCCCGCCCAATGGTGCACTGAGTATATTTCTTATTTTTTTCTGATATGTCCGCCCAAAGCTATGATAAGGTCATCATAAATATAAGAGCTAAGCTCAACACTATGATAATAATCTCCAGTCATCTGATATGACCGTCCACACTCAGTACTTTTCTCAAACTTTTCTCATACACCCGCCTAATGCTGCAGTCAGTATATGCCTTAAACTTTTCTGATACGCCCGCCTAGGGGTGCAGTCAGTATATTTTTTTCTTATATGCCCGGTCAGTATATTCCTTAAAATTTTCTGATACGCCCGCCCAAAGGTACAGTCAGTATATTCTTTACTTTTTCTGATTTGCCCGCCCAATGGTGCACTCAGTATATACCTTAGTTTTTTCTGATAAGCCCGCACAATGCTACGCTAAGCTCACGTGACTGTCTCTGACGTCACAAACCTCTCATTTTCTCCAATATGACCGCCCAATGTTACGCTAAGGTCACGTGATGGTCTGTGACGTCACAAACCTCTCCCACAATCAGCGCTTCGACACTGTGACGTCACAAAACTCTCGGTCAATCAGACGCTCAGAAAGAAGGGCAAGAATTACACCTCTACTACTTGACGTACTGTAGATTTTGCAGTTTTGATATTTTCATAAAAAATTTCTCACCCTGGTATGCTCTAGTCACAGGGAGTTCAATAGTGTTGGCTACTTTTAACTTAAAATTTGAAGTTGAAGGACTGAGGCTGTTGTCTCTAAGTACACTATTTCTTTCAGGCATACCTTCGGGAGGGGGTTTTGCCCCTCGGGGTTTTCAACAGTTCTCCCGGAAGAATTAATCTCAACACTCGTATTATACTGAAATTGGTTTATAATAAAACATTCTATAAATATTGTTCATGTTATTTTGGGGTAAACTAGGAAAGAAGGATTTATTATTAAGTAACATTATTTTTATTTATATTTTAGTACATTGGAGTCAATGTATATTATTTATAATTTTCGTTAGCCCCCCACGAGCCCCGTGGACGAAAGAAATCTTCTGAAAGAAACACTGTCCACGTACCCGATAAGCATACTTTTAAAGATAAAGGCCTTCATGTGCTGATTTTGAAACGTTCTTAACTTCAACACTTTTGGGAAGTTTTACAATATATTGCAGCAACCATTTCTTGAAGTCCAGAAGTATGTCATATTGAACTGATTTCACCAGAAAAGTATGATTAATTTCTTTGTCGCTTTCAATTACTGACTTAAATCAATAGCAGTGGCGCGACATTGCGTGGAAAACGGAACATGTTCCTGGAATATGTTCCTTTTTGCACTCATACCTTTCAGCCACCTCAGTTTCGCAAACTTTAAATTAAGGAATGTGTCAATTGCTCTGATCAATGGCTGTAGGTACGTATAGAGAACAAAATTGCTTTCACAGTTTAGTTACTTTTTTCATATATACATTTTTGAGCTCACTTATTCTATTACTACTTTACTTTGAAAAAGGTAGCTGGAAGGCATAAACAAATATCCAAAGCATATTTGGAAAAGTTCATCATGAAAGTTAATTATTATATAGAATCTACAGAAGTGCAGAAGAATATTCACCCTTCACTTACTCCGTTTCCTCAGTTTTTATACGCCTATATTATTATATTTCATATCCAAAATATTAAGGCTCACATTCCAAATTCTGTTTAAGGCAAGTAATTTAATAGAAAGTACAAGGCTCATCAATAAATGAAATGAAATACGTTATTGCACAATATTTATTTATTTATTTAATATTAAGTTTCAGATACAGCTGGAGTTGCCATTTTACACAGAATCTAAATAACAGTGCAACAAACTAAATAACATTACTTTAAACTAAATAACATGAAATTAAATTTTAAACAACACATAACACAGCAATTGATATCAATAACATGACGATTATAATACACAGGAGGAATAACTCAGATATTTGTATTTAGCGTTCGATTGAAAGCGTTTTTAGATCAGAAAATATCGATATTTGAATCGAGTTTATTATACATAATTACTAGTGCGGAATAAGGAGCGCTACAGTATACTTAGCCTAGGCGTGGTACACTGAAGGAGGTTATTATTTCTGGTTATTCGTAAGGGAACACGGTAGTAAAATTTAGATATCAACTCTCCAGTTTTAAGATTCCCGTTAAGTATCTTGTATAAGTACATCAAATCTGCCAGCTTGCGACGAGAAGAGGGATCGTGGAGACCAAGAACGGATAATAATTCGGGTTTGCTTAAGCTACTTACTGATGGTATTCTTCTTTTGACTATAGCAAGAAAAAAGTTCAGAACAGAATCAATATGAAATAGATTAGAAATACTAGCCATGTTCCGAATTGGGGAGTAATATTAACTTTTAGGGGCAATGAAGGTTTTGTAGAACATACTCAATGAATGAAGGTCCTTAATTTCTGTAAATCTATAGAGAAGACCAAGTAAGCGCATAGAACTGTTAGTTATAGAAGTCACATGATCAGCAAACAGAAGCTTTTCGTCAAATACCACTCCAATGTGCTTTTGAGAAGAAACTTTAGCAATAGGATCATCTTCAATGATATAGGCAGATGGTATTTTAATCCTCTTTAAAGAAATAGTAAGAAAAGAAGATTTTGAGAGATTTATTTTCAAGTTCAACGCATTACACCAGTCTAAGAGGTCAGTAGATGGAATTTTGGAGATGAGCAACATCCTGTAATGATCTGATTTCTCGAAATAATTTACAGTCGTCAGCAAAAACAAGAATTTTGGTTTTAGATGACGAGAGATAAGATGGGAGATCGTCCATATATAGAAGGAAAAGAAGAGGCCCAAAACACTACCTTGAGGTACACCAGAGAGAACGGGAACAAAATTAGGAGATGATTCAGAAAGAACAACACGTTGTTCACGCCCAGTGAGATAGTCTCGCAATAATGAAAGGAAGTTCGATGGATATTGAATCGGTGAGTTAATTTATAAAGAAGAATATTACAATCAATTCTATCGAAAGCTTTACTAAGATATAGATAGATGACACCAAGCTGTGTGTTATTGGACAGGGATTGGGTAGCATCAGAGAGTAATAAGGACAGGTTGGTAAGAGTGGAATAACCAGGAAGAAAGCCATGTTGAGCAGAGTCTAGATAAAGTGAGACAAAATTATAAAGTCTATCTTTGATGATTCTTTCACACACCACAGACAAAACAGATAAAAGAGAAATGGGTCTGTATGAAGAGACATGAGTCATCTCCAGATTTCAGAATGGGTATAATATTAGCCTGTTTACAAGAAGAATCAAATATACCTTCGGCAAAACACCTATTTAAAATACGAGAAAAAGGGTAAGCCAATGATTCAGCAGCATTACGTAAAAAAATAGCACTAATGTTATCAGAGCCGGGAGAACGATTTATAGGTAAAGAAGAAAGCAGATATTTTACCTCATCAGATGATGTACTTAATGCAGACAGTGAATGCGAACAGATCGGTTGAAGCTGAGGAGGCGGGACAGGAGGAGAGTGGACACAGAAATATTTATTGTAAGCACCAAAATAAATATATTACTATATCTCAACATAGTTCCGCCCCCCTAGTTCAATGCGCCTACGCCAGCGCGTTACAAGGGCAATGATTCCTCAAGAAAAAGTCTTTTGGACGCTTGCATAACCAATCATACTTTCACAACTCCTGAGAGAGGCTATATATCCGCTTCTAAATGCATGCACATTGCCGAGCTGTGAGTTGAACCGTGAGCCATAGCTAGTTGTTATGCAGAACTGGAAAATTGTTTGTACTACTGTAAAGTCACGTCCAGACATGGAAACATTGTTTGCTAACTGTTTCCCGACGTGTTTATGTGTTTTCTAAATGTTTCAATTGGAATGTTTCACAAATGTTTGCAAACATTTCAGAAACATTGGAAAACATTTAGAAAACAATTTCTTAGAGCCGTAAAAAATACGGATATAGCGAAATCGATATGTTGGAATACCGAAAATTCGGTATCACCCATACCGAAATATTGATATACCGAAAATACTCAGTAGTAGAGCATTGGCATAGGATTCGGTAGGTAGTGGGTTCGATCCCAGCAATATTCCTTACTGAGGTTTTCCCAGGGTTTTTCTTCAGTCACACTAGGCAAATGCCGGGGTGGTACCACCTGCAACATAGACCCTGGCCGACATCTTCTTGATTCCTTTCCCCTCCTATATCCCGGCCTGAGCCTTAGATGTCTAAAGGTCATAAATACAATTTAAAAAAGTCAATACTGTCTCTCCTTTCTGTCTTTACTTCTTTCTTTGGCTAAGGCAGGGATGAGGTAGGCAGAGGATGGTTAAGGTATTGTCCAGGGCCGTTCATAATTTACCATTGCGCCATTGTAGTTGCAGATGCATCATAATAACGAAATCCGAATTCTGGGTCTTTGAACCTGTGACCGAAATCGGACGAAACCATTGGACCGGATATCCGAAACCACGAAGGTCGGAGCTTTAGATATCCGCATCCTGGTGGATCCATTCATACTCAACAGTTTTCGAATTACAACAAAATGTTGCTGAAATGCATTTTGCTGCTTGCTTTTATCCCATCGTCAAAACTGCCGCTGCGTGATTCACTTTTTTAATGACACATGAAGTCGGTGAATCTACAGCAACTGTGGTTTCATTATCAGGAAAGGCCCAAACACTACCTGATTAGAGAGGACCGCGGTGGCTTAATGGGTAGAGCGCTCATCTCTAGCGCTTGGGTTCGTCGGTTCAAACCCTCCTCACGGCATGTGAGCTTTGTGGTGAACAAACACCGTGTGCTTGGGTTTGCTCTGGGTTCTCCCGTTTCCTACCACTTTCTTCATTCCACCAATCATTCCATCATTATCCATATGGTCTGAGCCTGAGTTGCCTAAAGCCCTTCGAAATTATTTCGAAAATAAGTCTGTGCGTTAATGTAAATGATATGATGTGTAATTCTGTAATATGAATAATCAACTTTGTCTTTCTTATGTCAATTTTGTTTTCTTAGGTGAGATATAAACAGCGATTTAAGTTCCTGATGCACAGAAAAACGAAACGAAAAACAGCGATAGCCCAAACAATGACAGGTGAAATACCGCAACAGACAAAAACTGCGACAGACTAAAATCGCTATGACAAAAGAGCAACAAACAAACCAACCAAGTCAAAACAGCAAAAGGCAAAAGCAGCGACGCATGAAAACCGCAACTCAAAATACAGCGAAATATAAAAACCGCGACGCGCAAGAGCAGTGACACAGAAAAACATCGACATCCAAAAACCGCGGGAGCAAAAACATCCACATATAAAAATAACGACAGGCAAATCCTCGAGAGACAAAATCGGATATAAAAAGTGACGCATAAATACCGCGACGCTCAACAACAGCAATAAACAGAAGCGCGACTTAGAAAACAGCGACCCACAAACCGCGACAGGCAAAAACATCGACATGCAAACCACCACGACCGAACAGAGACGCACAAAACAAGGGTCCAAAAGTCACGACGCACAAAATCTACGACAAACAAAACCGTGAAAAACAAACGTAAAGCTGCCTACACCAGAGGAACTTAATGTTGTATATCTTTTCAACGAATTGTACACAAATGAATATTTCCTAGGCACAATCAGGAACAATTGAAACAAAAACAATTGGCGTAATGTCGTTTTGAAATTAACATTTTAGACGAATTTGAGCGTGAACTCCTACCTCCCAAATCTACTGTCTTATAATTTTGCGTCAAAGTGAGCTTAAACTAAGCTTTTGTGGCATAATGCAGCACAAGTGAAGCGCAGACGATTGACATGAATTCTGTTTCGAAATGTAAATTTTCTACACTGCAAAAAATAGCTGTGTTAATTCAACACAATGCGGTGTCCCAGCGTGACTACCACTTTTGTGTGTTAAATCAACACAACACACGGTGTTGATTTCGGTACTGTGGAAAAAAAGTTACGGCTGCAGCTAGATTTGAACATGGGTTGTTCAGTTAGAAGTCCAGTATCTTACCGACTTTGCTAAATCGTCAGACAGAAAAAGCACGAGATGCAAACGATATTTAGTGAATAACATGTGAATTAAACGACTACACCATAGATTTAAACAGGGTATGGGTTCAAATATATGTTGCTGAACCCCCAAAACAAACTAAGTTACTTGCACGACTTATCCCATGGTTTAATCACTTCCTATTTGTCAACTGAGAACCAGAATTCCCATTCATTGAGAACATTTTATTTCTATGAAAGCAAGCAAGATGGCGACAGCCAAACACTGCTTTCTTATCGTAACAACATGTCAAATGCTGCGCTTGCTTTCATAGAAATAAATGGGGATTGTGATCCCTAATTGATCAATGGAAAAGTGATTAAACCATGGTATTAGTCGTGAGAGTAACCTTGTTTGTGTTTGGGGCTCAGCAAGAATTCTTTATTGTCTATATTGTTTCAATATTGTGCTTTTTCCGTCTGACGATTTAGCAAACCAGTTCGTGTTGTACTCCCAGACGAGAAGGTTGTCTGATTGCCTGTGGTACAGTGAACTGGAAGAGGGCCTAGCCCTCAGTGATAGTGTTGAGTTGTTTCAACTCTACCTTTTCTATAGTGTTAGACAGGTTTGATACGTTTTGATAGGGCAATGCAAGAAATCAAACGGGAAAATACTTTAGTAATAGACGCTCACCCATTAGGATTTCGACCCAATACCATAGCCCTACATGAAAGTATATTTCAACAATATCGATTTTCTCCGGAACAAGTTATTTCAATTGAATATTCGAGTTACAAGAAACAGATTTTCATCAAGTTAACGAGTAAAACTATTCTCGAACAAACATTGTTACAGCATAAAGACAAATTTACATATGTTGAAAACGGCATTGAATATATACTCAATGTGGATGTCGAATGTGGCAGTAAAGTTACGGCACTTGTTTCAATCATTCCTTCTGAAATAACAGGTCAACAAGTTCAACATTTTTTCAACAGTTTGGTCTCATACAGCGCATTATTCCTTTGTCTTTTCCTAACAGTCATAGGTACCCAATTTATTCCGGACGACAGTTGATTGTGTTTACAAAACTTTACAAATCATTGCCTAGTTATGTTGAATTATATGGTCATCCGATTCAGATTCTGACGTCAGATCGACCTAAACCTTGTAATATCTGTCGTGAGGATAATCATCTTGCAGCCGAATGTCGGCATGGTAACCAACAGAGTGCACAGGTTAAAGCTCCTCAGAAACCCTATCAGTTTGACATAGATAAAACCCGTAAAGTTGCTTTATCATCGGAAGAGTTTCCCACAATTAGTGTTTCAACCATTTCTTCTGTGAATAAACCAAAAGAAGTTAAGTCATTTGACTCTCTTTCCCTTTCCTCTACATCAGTTCAGGAAAATATAACGAAAGACATCGTTACTGGACAAGGTGAGATTGCACACGATACCTCCAGTTTTGCCACGGTTTTGCCTGCCCCGCCACACGACTCTCCCCACCTCCCCTCTCTTACACCTGTTTCCGCGAGCGAGTGTTCTTCCAAGGATATTGGTTGTGTTCTACCAAAACAGAAGACGAGCAATGTGTTGAGTCAAGTGTGAAAGAAAGTGATTCTGAGTGTAGTTCGTTTGAAAAACAGCGATCCTGAACTTTCAGCTAAACGACGAGTGAAGAAAAAAAAGACATTTTTCGAACCCCGTCGTCGGGAAACAAAAAGTGTAAATCCAACTTAAGTCAGCCTGCGACTGGACGCCGAGCTACAAGATCCTCAGTACCAGTCGTCGAAAGTGACGTCGAATAAATTCACATACAGGTTGGTCACCTCTATTGAACAGGTACGTTTATTTAAGTTTTCAATACTTCATTTTTTCCTATCTGCGTGGTGACATAGTGCAACATACACAATGGCGAAGTTTTGCTGTTTTGTTTACTACTTTTGTATGACTCTTTCGGTGTGTACTTTTAATACGGGGGGCATGTAAGTCCTTTTTTTTGCAAGAATATTTACGACAGCAATCGGCTCAAATCATATGCTTACAAGAACATCATAAAGAATTTGTGAAATTACATAATTATACTATTTTTCGTAATAATATGTCTCACGAGAAAAAAACAGTCGGCATCGCGGTACGTAATGACTTGACTGTCGATGAAATTTTTCATCATCCTTCTGCCAGACTCAGTTATGTTAAAGTAAATCATATATACATAGTTTGTTTATATTTGCCATCGGGCACTCACTATAGTCTACAGAGAAAACAGTTTATTAATAATTACATGTATAAAGTATTACAATCGTTACATAACAAACATGTAATTATTGGGTCTGACAATAATTGTGTTTCTCGTGTTCAGGATTCGACCGGAATTTCAAACTTTAGTATAGATCTTAAACACATGATACGAAATTTCGAATTGGTCGATCCCTGGATTTTGCATGGGAAAGGTCTTGGACATACTTACTTTCATGCGAAAGGTAGTTCACGTCTTGACATATGTTACTTGTCTTCTAGTTTACAACCCCATGTAAAAAGTATAAACATAAAAAAATTGGCCACTTCAGACCATTTAATTGTCAATGTAAAATTAGACTACTATCTTCCTGTTCATATGACTTCTACTTATCGATGGAAAATGAACACTCAAGTGTTACATGATAAAGAATATCTACAACATATTAATCATATTTTAGATACAGCCATCCAGGAAAATAATATATCTCCATTTACGATAAAAAAAATGGATCAAATTAAAGAAATCCATTATTTTTTATACTAAAGATTATACCAAACAACTTAGTGACAATCGTCGTATACAAGCTCAATATTATTATAAGTTATTGAACGAATATCAAAATACTTTATATTCTAAACCTGAGAATATTGTACAAGTTCGAAGGATACAAGCCTTTTTATGTAAATATGCAGCTAACAAAAATCAAGGTTATATTATAAGAAGTAAACTTAAACACTTAGGCGTGCATGAAACTCCTACAAAATATCACATTTTAGCCGAACGTAAATTAGGCCAAAATAAATTCATTAATACTTTTGTTGATGGCGAAAAAGTCTTATAATAACTCACAAATATACAGGGCTATTCGTAAATATTACAATGAACTTTTTGCCAAAAAACAACCTGCTTTTAATGATGATGATGTTAAAGTCCAACAACAAAACATATTAACTAGAAAGCAAAACAAAGTACTAAATTTGCCTATTGGTACGGTGGAAGTTAAAAATTCCATACAATTACAAAATTCCTCGTCCAGTGGTGGACCTGATGGTCTGTCAGCACAGTTCTATAAACAATTCGTTGATAAATTAGTTCCCATATTAACTAATGCATATAACGATGTCTGGCATAATCATAGTTTTGTAGAGTCCTTCGCTGAATCTACCGGCATCATGATAGAAAAAAAAGATACTATGGCACAACAAACTAAATATAGGCTTATTTCCTTATACAATAATGAATATAAGATACTGACGAAATTAATTTCTCTTCGTTGTACTATGGTCATACCTCAGATTCTCAACTCACATCAGGGTGGTATACAGGGTGGCCGTACTATACATTACAATCTTAGTCAAATTCGCGAGGTATTACACTTGGCAAAATACAATACTAAGAGTAAAGCGGGACTTCTTGCCCTTGATCTGGGTAATGCGTTCGATTCCCTCGATCATCATCATCTCAGCGTTGTTATGAAAAAACTAAACTTTCCCATGAATTTTATTGAGGTAATTAATATATTACTGTCAAACCGAAAATTAAATCTACAAGTTAACGGCCAGCTACTTTCAGGTATACGATTAGAACGTGGTGTATCACAGGGATGTCCTTTAAGCAGCTTCCTGTTTGCCATTAATATTAGCATCTTAACTAATGCTTTAGAACATACAGTTACTGGATATCAGATAGGACAAGCTAAGCTAAAATTAATTAATTACGTTGATGATTTCTCTGTAATTATATCATCTCCCGTGGAACTTCAGACATGTATGCAGGTTATTGCTCAACTTAGTTATGCTGGTATAAAATTAAATCCAAATAAAACCCATCTTCTCGTATTCCAACAAACTAGTATCCCTGACTATGAAAATTTAATAACTGTGGTTGAGAACATTAAAATTCTTGGAATAACCTGGCATCGTAGTTGGCAGGTTACTATTAAACAAAATTATGAAAATTTATATCACAATATTGTTAACGATTTAATCAAATATCAAGAATGCTTTAAATACCTTCATTCTAGGATTACATTTATTAATTGTTATATTCTTAGTAAGTGTACTTATATGGCTCAATTTTTCCCTATATCCAAGAAAATAAGTGCTCAATTTAATAAGGTTATAGGCTACTTTATCTGGAAACATCATATATTACGAATAAAGAGAGACTATTTGTGTTTGCCGTCATCGTTGGGCGGCTCACAATTTAAAAATTTGCATTTACAATGTAAAGCACTTATGCTACACCGAACTCTCAATATTATATGTGAACATCCAGAATCTATTTCTGGCACAATTTTACGTCAAGTCATGAGTAAATTTGAATTTATAACTATTTTAAATATAAACTCATGGCGTTATTATGTGCCATATTTGTTTGAACCTCTATTAGAAATTTTGTATAGCTCTGTAGGTAACTACAACTTAGCCACGTTAAGTGCCAAACAACTTTATAAATACATTTTTGATACTGAAAATCAGGAAGACAATGCAATAGTGTCCCACTATCCAAATTGTAATTGGTTAATGATATGACAAAATATTAACGCACTGAAATCCTTCCCTCATCTACACGATCTTAGATATAGATTGGTTTATGGAAAATTTGAAACTAAAGATATTTTATTTGAAAAAGGCATTGTTCCAAACAATCTTTGTAATCAGTGTACACAAGTCGACTCTATAGTACACAGGTTAACTCAGTGCAAAAATAGTGAGATGGTATGGAATACTTTACTCACAATATTATCACGTATTTGTAGAACGTCGACTAAATTCTTTAGCTATGAACAAATCATCTATCGACCTGAATTCAAGTATTTTCCACCAACTAAACACAAATTTGTTAATTGGTTTATTGCTCAAACTCTGTATTTGTTGTTGGTGGAACGGGATATCGATTCTGTGTGCTTGTATATTAATCAAATCATCTTACGGTATTTACAAATAGATTTACAATACCGTAGCAAACATTTTTCTCAATATATTCGAGCCATATATTAATTGAAAATGTGATTTATTCATCAATTTCTGTTTGGATTAGTACTTAGTACTTAGAGATCATTATGATCTAAAAATGTTATGTTAAAGACTAACGATTTTTTGCTAGGTTGTATTTAGGTTGAAGCATAATTTATGAATTACCCATGTATATGTTTAAGAGAAATAAAAAAAAAGTCGGTAAGACGCTTGACTTGTAACTGAGCAACCCATGTTCAAATCTAGCTGCATCCGTAACTTTTTTTTTCTCCCAGTACCGAAATCAACACCGTGTGTTGTTTTGATTTAACACACAAAAGTGGTAGTCACGCTGGGACACCGCATTGTGTTGAATTAACACAGCTATTTTTTACTGTGTACCAGTTTAATGGTGAAGCTAACGCCAGAATTGAGTGTCGTATAATTTTGCGACAATTTGAGCACAAACGGAAATATTTGTTGCAATGTTCAGCAGAAACGGTGCAAATAATTGTAATGAATTGATTTTTTAATTTGACTTTGAAGTTTGCCTCCTAAAATTTGAATGCCGGAAATCGTTGCGGCGAATTTAGCAAAAATGAAACTTTCTGTTCTACTGCTTAACACGAACGATTGATACTCATTCAGTTTCAAAATTTAAATTTTTTCGAGATTTCGAGCATGAAAGAAATGTCGCATACCCTTGTGAAGATTGAGGACAATGAATATTTCTACTGTACAATCCAGCACAAACGATTGGCGCAAATTTCTTTTTAAAATTTACATTGCTAACTCGGTTTCAAGATTGTTTTTTTTTTAATTTCAACGTGAAGCTTGTCCCAACTCGAAAGAAATTAAATATCTCATATATTTGTGACGAATTGAGCACAAGGGAAACTTTCTACGGCACAAAAGAAGCACAATCTTAGTCTCGAAATTCACATTTTCGGCAAATTTAAACTTGAAGCTGCTCCCCAAAATTGAGTGTCGCATAATTTTGGGAAGAATTGAGCAGAAGCGAAACTATTGCACTACTATTGCACTACTTTCGGTCGTTTGTGCCGTTTTTGCTGCTGCAATTTCATGGAGGTCACGCGTTCCGGATTAGTCTGTCACAGGATAAAACCAGTTAGTGCTGCGAATCTTAACAATCGCGAAGGATTTCGTCTTTTGACAGCATTTCAGGCCCACAAACATTTATTTTTATTAAACACGTCGACAATGCTTACAACTAGAGTGCTTAAGGACGGGATAATCCATAGTATATTTCAATTGTGTCGAATAGTTTATACGACGTTTGGTGTAGATAAGTATGGAAATAGGTTGAAAAAGTTAATATCACATTTTTAAGTGGTTGGGAACACTGACAATTGCAGCGCCTAATCATGATGTCCAGGTGACTGAGCTAGTCAAGCCAAGACTCCTCCAACGACATCACAACTACGTCACTACACCTTGTGGATCATAAGATATTATTGGACACTATTTGACAACAATGACAGCGGGATGCTTGGGAATGCGGACATTTATAGTATTTTTTATTGTGTTGAATAATAATAATGCCAGGTTTGGTACTGCTACGTCTAACGCAGAAGGCAGAAAATTGAAAAGAATGAATTGTACAGAAAATTGGTTGGCACCACTGAGGACTGGGATGCCTCAGAATGGTGACACCCACAGAATTGATCTATTGTTTCCAATAACTTGTATGCCAATTTTGGAGCAGATAGTTTGCACAGCTTGGCAGTAATTTCAGAAATTGTATTTACAATAATCGGTTGGCAACACTGACGAACACTACTAATCAAGATTGTTCCTGCGGCTCTGAGCTAGTCCATCCGAGACCTCTCCAACTACACGTCAGCTACGTCTCTACACATTATGGTTCAAAATAAATTTTGTTCACACGGGTTGGCAACACTGACAACGGTGTGTTTCCTGATAAATCATTCACAGTATATTTCTGTTGTGTCGAATAATAATGTTTATGTCAAGTTAGATGCTGCTACGTTTAACATAATAAAAGCATTTTGAAAAAATAATTGTTATACCTCTCTACCTCAAGTACCTCTCTACACCTTGTAGTTCCTGAGATTTAATTTCAGGACACAGACGGAGAATGGATTGAGCAGGATTATAAGGACCCTATTTTCTATAGCTTTGCTATCAGTGGACCTAAACGTGGATAATGGTTACTTTCTATGTGAGAAACTGTGTTTGAAAAATAAATAACAAATAAAATAACATAAAGAAACAACGCTATCCTTGACGTCTGAAAAGAGCACCGGGGTGGCGCTCTGACTACACTAAACCCCTGGATGCAAGTGTACTTGCGTGACGTACTTGTGTGAAAAGTATTGCCTTGATATGCAGCCAAAAAAGGGTGATATTAAAAGAATAACGTTTTTCATCGTCGAGAAAAGTCTATATCTGAAAATCGCACAATGTTGTTTAATGCCCTCCTTTCAATGATTCTGCCAGATCCCCCAATGAGGGTGTTATCCCTCCAAATCATCAATCACACA
The DNA here is from genome assembly GCA_022664845.1 of Lepisma saccharinum. Lineage (NCBI taxonomy): Eukaryota > Metazoa > Arthropoda > Insecta > Zygentoma > Lepismatidae > Lepisma > Lepisma saccharinum. Next base: position 34,696 of record JAGDQP010009150.1, read on the forward strand.
CTCCCAACTTTAAAAGTTTTACTGCTCAAAATCGATAGAAACCCTCTAAAACTCAACTTACTCCCTTCCCTAACATTTCTACACTTACTTCAAATTGGGAATCCTGGTCATAGAGACAGAATAGAAAAGAGGGAGCTTGAGGCTGTTTTATTGTCGAGGGGAGTGAAACCAAGAGACAGAAGAGACGAAGCGTTTCCACATTGGCTGGCCCCATATTGAGCAGTACTCTATACCGAGTATTGCCTTCTCATTCTTTTTTATGGGAAGATACATTATTAGTGATAAGCGCGCATGTGTATTGAAACCACCAAAATATATCATTGTTCGAAGAACATCTGTTTTGCAGCGAATTGACAATTCTAAAATGCTTGAAAATGTCCCAGATGCGTTGTGCTGTACATTTTAGTAACACGATAGAAACGTACGTTTCGAAATAGTTACTGACTGACGCACAGAACTTTGTATAGAGGGATTCTAACGCGGCCATACAATATGGTTTAGACGCTGACCCGTAAATTTAAATTCACGGGACGTCATGAAAGTTCTCTTTATTCAATCCTGTTCTAACAAGGAAAAGTCACTATATCTTGTCGCTGAAATCCGAGTCAAACATAATGCATCTGATAGAACACGGTGAGATATGGAGAATAACAAAATTTATGGTGCGGTGGACAAGGGCAGCAAGACTAAAGGGTGTGTGTGGCGGGAAGAGAAACCTCGAAATCCACTGAAGTTAAATAAAGTCAATATTGGTGTTTCAGAACGAAGTCTGTTACTTTCGGAAGGTGATTCATGACATTGAAGCAAGTAAAAGCGTTCCTATGAACAAGTAAAAAAAGTTCCATCAATAGGAACTGTTTTCGACTGTCGCTGGTTTTGTGGGTCGTAGTTCTTGCTTGTCGCGGTACTTTGCCTGTCGTGGTTTTGATCTGTGTTTTGTGTGTCGCTGTAATTGTCTGTCGCTGTTTTTGGCTGACGCGGTTTATGGTTCTTGCTACTTTCGTGCGTCGCGGTTTTTCTCATCGCTGTTTTTGTCTGCCTCTATTTTCGTAGGTCGCTGTTTCTGTGTGTCGGGGTCGATGTTTTTCGAGGCGCGATTTTGACGTGGCGGTTTTTGGGTCGCTGTATTGTCTGTCGCGGATGTTATCGTCGCTGTTTTTGTGGGTCGCGATTTTCATCTGTCGCCATTCTTCTGCGTCGGGGATTTTCACTCCTTATTTTTGGCTGTCTCTGATTTGCCTGTCGCGGTTTTTGTATGTCACTGTTTTCGGCTGTCGTGATTTTGGAGTAACTATTTTGTGAATCGCCGTTTTGGCATCGCGGTTTTTATCTTTCGCTAATTGAACCCGTCGCTGTTTTTGTAAGTTGGTGTTTTGTGAGTCGCGATCTTTGTTACGTTATTTTGCCGTCATTGTTTCGTCGGTACACCTTTCCCCTGTCGCGGTGTTGGGTCACTGATTTTTATGTCGTGGTTTTTGTATGTCGCTGTTTTTACACGTTGTGGTTTTTGTATCGCTGTTTTGTGCACCGCTATTTTGGAGTCGTGGTTTTTGTACATCGTTCTTTTCACTCGTCGCTGTTTTTGTGCGTCGACGTTTTACCCGTCGCGGTATTTGAAATCACGGTTTTTACGTTGCTGTTTCGTCGTATAACCCGCTTGAATCAACCTCAACATATCAAGCATGACATCAAGCTTGAAATAAGCAGTAATTAAGCTTGATGTCAAGCTTGAATCAAGCTTAATTACTGTTTGCATTAAGCTTGACGTGAAGTTTGAATCATGCTTAATTACTGCTTGGTTCAACCTCATATTCAACCTTGAATCAAGCTTGACGTTAAGTCTGAATACTACTTGATTCAAGCTTGAATAAACCACATCTTCAAGCTTGATTCAAGCTTGACATTAAGCTTGAAGTGCTTAACCTATCGTGCTTGATTCCACCTATTCGGCTTGACACATCAAGCTTGATTCAAGCTTGTAGGCTTGATGATTCAAGGCTGATCCAAGCTGGATTCAAGAGCAAAATGCTATGTGGGAATAGATTAAGGCCATAATATGACCCCTCGCACAGAAGTGTTGGAGTCCACCAACACCTTTTCCTACGTTCATACAACATGGCATCTATCACGATATATGACGCACAGTCTACCGCCACGTCCTCCTCGAAAACATTTTAGTTCAGCTAACAGGTCTGGACGCGAAACATCTTAGCAACTAGAGTGTATTGCTGTCGGAATTTTAAACGGAAGTTTAGTCAACAATGCGTCACTACTAGCTTGTTATGTAACACGTGAACTGTAAATACAACTTCAGAAACACGTTCTGCCAGGGTGCTTCGGTGGCCTGGTGGTTGTTAAAGGCGTCGGCTTGTTAAACGAAGGAGCCCGGCTTCAAGTCTCGGCAGGGTTAACACTTTTTTATTTCAAAATATATTTCCATATGTTTATATGTATTATTAATAATTGTTTTCTTGCACTTCTCGCAGATTATCTTAAATTAGTGACCATACGAACGTGGAGGTTAGGTAAGGTTAGATGCGGTCATGTATCTTTACACTCTCTGTTCTTGACGCAACTTTCGTTCAAAATTCCGACAGCGATACGCTCGTCTTAGTAACTTGTTTCGAAAACATTGTTTCTGAAACATGTTTCCATGTTTTCGAAATGTTTCACAAATGTTTCCCAAATGTTTGCAAACATTTAGAAAACATGGAAACATTTTGCAAACAATGTTTTCGCAAACATGTTTCCATGTCTGGACTTGGACTAAGTGTTCACGATGGAGTGGTGCGACTATAAAATTCCTGTAGCCACGATAGCGCTGCATAAGCTAGTCAAATCACAAGGGAAGATTTTCAAACCGTTCCAGAAGCTGCAAATTAGCAAGACGTTTGTGTTCCTCACTATACAGCGGTTCACGATCATTGTGCGTGTTTAGATTTAGATATATATACACTGTAAAAATTGGAAACACAAAATGGATGAAAGTTACTCTGCTTTATGGAGAAATAAAAGTCGAAAATTAGCGTTTTGTTGTATTTACTCTTAAACGTGGATATAGTATAAGCCTGTTAGTGGAAAGATTGGTAAAATTAACTCTATTTTAAAGTTAAACCCTTTCTTTGTAATAGCTTAACGTTAACTGAAAATGGGTTGAAACTGGCCAAAGTGATTTGTCCGTGAACGTTCAACTTATTTTACGCTTAAAACTCGGTCATTTTCTAATCGAAGTTTAAGCTAAACAGGAAATTTTGAGGTTACGTACTTTTGTGGATGAAGTTTAAGCCTTCGTTGAAAATTCTATAATCCATTAACAGGAGTAACGTTACTTGCTTGTCACTGAACGCCCAGCCAATTTGAGTGTATACATTGCCGAGAAATTAAGTTGGGTATAAATCTTTACACTGTAGCAAAAGCATCTCTCCTTTTTTTCACAAGACATTCCTCGTAGTAAAATCAAAAACATGTTAATATTTAACCTCCTTCACAGTACCACCATAGCTCTCTTCTAAAGCCAGAGTTACCAACTGTGTTCGTAGCGAAGTGGTTAGAGCGTCTGACCAGTGTGTTTGTGGACCCTGGATCGAAACCCAACCACTTCAACTATTTTTTTTTAATTTTAAAGGAATATTTTCTTTTATTCTTTTCTACTTTTAAAAAATGCTCGGATTGAATGAAATACGTTGGAACACTCATATATATGTAATGTATACACGCATTTTGAAATTTTACGGAAAGTAAAACTTTCAACCGAAAACTGGCTGAATGTAGGTTAATCCAAAAAGTGGAGGCAGCTTTGGATGAACGTTGTGTGTCCTATTTTTACAGTGTAGTGCCTAGTGGTGAATGTAATGTCTTTATTAGAAGCCAATTCGTTTCACCAATTAATACAAATTTCATCCACTGTTTCATACACAGATCATTTCCTGACAATGTCCATTCATGATATTTCTATACTAATGTTTAGTTAATACTTTGTTAAGACAAATACCAATGGGCGAGCAAGGGTTTACCGAAAGAAAATATATTCCCAGACATTCTCTGGAGTATATGTCGGTCGAAATGAGCACGAATAATATGACTTTGTGCATAAGTACAGGTAATGAACGTCATTCTTAACATCTAACAGGCCAAGACACTCTAATTTACTGACAAAATGTACAGCAAATGTTCGCTGAAATGTATTATTTACTCCTGGTTGTTATGCAACCACGCATCTTTTTATAAAAGAAATTTCCAACAAAGGAAATCTGTATGAGATATCGACTCGGCGCAGACGAATTATTTTTACTGGCTGGAAGGTAGTTTCATTCACGCTGATATCGATCCAGCAATTGACACAAAATGCTGAGAGATAATGTAATATCCTAATAATGTGAGTTGCATGCAAGTACGAACAAACGAAATTACAAATAATTATTCATATGACTACCTTTGGCATGCGCACAGTCCTTAAGGCTTTGTGGCCACTAATTAATCATCTTATGCAACACATCGACTCGGAACTCTGCAATTGCCTTCATAAGACAGCGCATTAGTATATATCTTCTTGGAAGCCATTCCCGGAAGCTTGAACCCAATTTGTAGTCCAATGTGTTTAGGTCCGGGACATAAGACCAATCTGATGTCGAAATGAAATCCGGAACATTTGTCTGCAGCCACTGTTGGGTTGTCCTAAACTTATGCGCTGGGGCTGTGCTCGAAGCTCCGTTCTGTCCATGGAAGAGGGTGCTGTTGAGGTTCGTGACTACTCCTTCAACCATTGGCTCCTGGTACACTGGATGTCTTGAATTCTTTTTCACACAAATTGAATTCCGTTATGATCTCGTAGCTCACATCCCACTACACCATGGCTGATGCCGTTTGATTACCTCTCTGGGCCCTTGGAGCGTTTTCACCAGATTCTCTAAGGTCTTGACATATACTCTGTCATTTTGGGCATTGAAAGTCTCTTCAACACCGAAAAACTTTTCATCACTTTACAGGATATACTACGTAACGCGTAAGTAGACTCTGGAGCTTCAAATACTTGTCAGATGCCCTTTCCGTCGTTTGAAAGCATGGAGCCCTAGGTCACTGCTCAACGTGCGAGTCAGAGACATTGGTGACAAGTTTATCTCCGGCACCATCACTGACTGTCTCCTTACTGGACTTCTGCGCACACGTGCAGCACTTCTTTAACAAATTCTGGAGTCCACACTGTGCGTGATCTTCCTTGCTTTCGCCGGTCTTTCACGTTTACAGTACCAATGAACTGCTGGATAGCGTGGTACACGAACATCTAAAATAATGTGCAGCTTCTGGAACGTTTTGAAAATCTACCCTATGATTTGACTAGCTTATGCAGCGCTATCACGGCCACACGATTTTCATAGTTGCCCACTCCATCGTGAATACTTAGTTCAAACAACTTTCCAGTTCTTCATCTCAACGAGCTGACTCACGTTTCTTCCCAAAGCTCGGGAATATGCATGCATTTGGGAGCGGACAACTCTTAAGACGAAAGAAATGCTTATTGAATTTTTAAACTTTTTATTCAAGATATATGCTCTACAACATATATTTTTTACAAATACAGAAATGTTTTCAGTTAACGTAATCGTCGAGTAATTTTTTGACATTTTTTCACTCACAGTCCACTCTGTTACGTCACAGAAAGGTAACAGAGCGGAAAGTAACAGAGTGGAGGAGAACATATTAAACTGACACGAGACAAGATACTGAACTCGTATTTCCAAGAAATTTTCAGATACTTAAGAGATCGGGAATGACAAATCACAAGTTAATTATAAGTGACACTACTATTATTTTAATGGTAATATCTCACGTAAGAGAATAGATGATCGAGAAGTGCACTGACCTTTATGTTGAACTATATCTTCGTACTGGAAACAAAATACTGTTTACGCAAAGCATGTTATGGATCTTCTGAAACGTATTACTTTGAATATATACAACCTCGTTGCGGTATTGAAGTGGTCCTGTAACCATTCAATGGTGATGCTGCGAGGCTTCACTTTGACTTAAGCATCTAATATAATTACTGTTGGGATCGTCCTCGGCTAACCAGTATCTCAGGGTAGAACAGGTCCTGGTTTGAATGTTTCCGGCTTACACCAACCATGAATACGTGAAGCTTACCTGTCCCAAAGCTGATACACACAATGTGGGCAACTCAGCATAACACCTATTCCCGTAGAGCCAGTTAGTATAAAGTGATGCCGTGCTTCGCAGCAGACTTGGCGCTTATAATAACGCCCCCATCACACGTAATGAAAGGCAAAACACAAAATTAGTTTTTTAAATAGAGGTTTATTAAAACGTAATTTCCCTCCAGGTTCCCTCTGCATGTAAAAACCCAACATGACCTTTTACGTACTTGAAACAAACAAATCATAGCACTTTTACTTCGCTAAACTACACAAACCTTTGAAATTGTCAGTTGTCATCTCTGCATTGATTAGTTATACATTCATACCGTTAAAGAACATTTAAAACATTAATCCATGTACAATTCTTTAAACTACCCGCCACTCTGAACACAAAGCAAAAGTTACGACATCTTGTGATGAACTCCTTGAACTCAACCATAGCCGTTAGTTGTAATAAACTTCAAATGTTTAACAAGTCATATTTAAATCATTCAAAAAGCTTTTAAAACCATAATAATTGTACAATTCACAAACTATATATAATTTATTTAATTACCTGTAAGTTTTGATCCCATGTAAAACAATGTAATGTGTTTGTAGCTTGCTAGGGCCATAGCAAGCAGTTGTCCATATTATCTATCTATCACCTTCTTGTTCTCATGATGCTCCAGTCGAACAATATTGCCACGATGAATTTGAAATACGTGTGAACTAGTAAACATAACAGAGGAGAAAGTAACAAAGTGAACATTTAACAGAGACATTAAAAACAATTTATAATTTAATTGTAAAAAGGACTCTGGTTTCGTAAACATTTCTATTCTGAAGACTTATGTTTAGACAGTCTTAAAAGCCATTCGTTTGAATATTTTTGTGTTTCTCGTAAAAAAAAATCACTATAATTATGAATTCTTCTGTAGCTAAGGACACGGGATTTACACACTTTTGGTGCAATTAAAACCTTATTACGAGAAAAATATACATAATATAAGAATATTTGGTGTTGCGTTGTTGATCAGTGACACACTGTTTCGTTTCTATGATATTTACAGTTACTGAAGTTTATCGTATCTTGAGCAGTCTGTTAAAGGCCAGGGACATCAAATATACAGGAAATTTGAAAATGAATATATGTCAGGTGGGAGGTGAATGTGTAGGAGTAAAATTTATTATTCACTTTGTTCAAATTCTAAACTATCATTTTTTTAAATTTACTTTAAAGGTTCCGTTGTTAATCCAGGAAGTGCATCAACCAGAATGGTTTTCTTTTTGGTATTCAGCATCTCTTCCTTATTTTTTGCGTCTTTCTCGGCTAGTATAGTTGCAATGCTACAAACTTCAAGTTCATCAATAATTTCTCTTGAAGATCTTTTAACAAGCCCATTGAGGTCAGCTGTGGAAGACACGAATGAAAATACAGATTTTTTAAAGGTATTAGTACTAATTTATTTTCTGTTATTAAAACACTGAAAGCAAATATTTGAAATAGTAGTTCAAGATAAATAAGTGTATGATGATTATTGTATTGAATTGTGATCATCAGGCATTCTTATCTTAGGCCGTCGCTGTGTAGAGGAGAGAATGAAGGAAGTCGTTTACACATAGATTGAAGGTATCATCTCGGGCTGGTATGACAAATAAAACCGAGAGAAAACCTCGATAAGAATGAGGGGTCGCAGAAGTCTTATCCAAGGCCTTTAAAATGTGAAGCGAACTTCCACCAACTGACCAACTGAGCTACAGCTGCTCGGTATGAGGATTATGAACTACAGTATCTACCTTCACATAAAGCGAAAGGAAATCTTTTGGCTTTTTAGTTAATGTATGTTTAGTAGTTTAATAATATTAGGTCAATTCTGGGTGTACAAGGCAAGTAATTTAATAGAAAGTACAAGATTCATCAGTAAATAAAGAAAATATGTTTTTGATACGCCTACGCCTGAGACAAGGGCACTGATTCCGCAATAAAAAGTCTTTCGGACGCTTGCATAACTAATCATGCACCGCTGACTGGACTTCATCGTCATTCTTAGTGCTTCTTTCAGTAAGCCAAAAAATGTGGAAATATTAAGGTGCGAGATGTATCGAATATTGAGGGTGAGGTAAGGACTGAAACCGTAGGACCTCGATGGTAGACTATGTGGCATTAGCATAGTGCAGTCTCGCATCATCATGGAAGAAAATAACTATTGGACACCAGACTACCTCATTTCTTCAAAATAGCTGCTTTCGGGTTTTTGCGCAGGAGGTTGGAGTAGGTTTCTACAATTTACATTTTGACTTCAAAAATTTGAATTCCAAGACAATGTTAACTTGACATTTCCAGCATTCTGTTGAGCACATACCTTCTTCGATTTGAGAGAAGAAGGTTGTCGCCATTCCATTGTTGCCCTCTTTCGTTCTGGTTCTTTTACCTTCAGTGACAACACGATAAAGAAAGTCTTTGCTGTCAGCTTCATACCGGCGCAGAAGCTCCCTGCACATATGAGCATGTATCTTTCTTTTCCGGAGTCAAACGTTCCGAAACCCTCCTCGCATGCACTTTACTGGGAACGTCATCAAGAACGATATTGTGGGTTGATCTCCATCTCCATCTCTGAAGCAATTTCACTTACAGAACTACGCCGGTTCTTTCGCATCAAGTCATCTACTTTACAGCCTGGACGTGGAGAATCTTCAACCCTGTCTGAATTTCTCAACCCATTTGTATCCATGTGTTCGACTCATACAGTTGTCACCGTATTGAACTGTCATGCGGCGATGAACTTCTATCGGTCTCACGCCTTCACTCAACAAAAATCTAACGACACTTCAATACTCTATCTTGGTGCATTCCTGTAAAGGTCCAGCCATTTAAGTAACTATTTCCCAGCGTTTCGTGCGCGAGACTGTTCGTGCCAATCCCAGCTACGAGAAGCTCAAATGTGCGTTTACAAAATAACCCATATATAACAATCACGGCCGTGCTTGAGCTTTTTATAGGTCTACTACTTTTCCGGTTATTTATTGAATAAACCTTGTATTTTTAAAGTGATTAAAATCTTGGAATTTGAAATAATCTAGTGTACATAGAAACAAGAGTATTCTTATGAGAATAATGCTATCAAAGAAAGATACCAGAAAAATTGAAACCCAAAACCTTTTACATAAAATGAAATAATCTGCCTGAAAATGTTTTTTTGAGTAGTGTTATGGTAGTTGATTATAGTAGTAAATGCCAAGGCTAAAGAGTTTATCATCTTTAATTTTACTATGTATGACTTGTCTAAACAATTTAAACGTTAATTTTATCTCCAATGAATCTTTTATCTGTGGAATTATTTTTAGAGTAGGAGGCTTGGCTAAATAAATAAAGGGGCTGGCAATCCTGCCAGTAGTATACGTGGAGCGCATGCGCGCAGAGCAACCTTGAACTTTCGAGAAGAGAATGATATACATGAGTTGGCGACTTGCCGCTCTCAGTCGCGGATTTAGTCTGTGTATTCTGTAAGCAGTAGTACCCTTGGTAAGCAGTAAGCAGTGATTGAAGAGAGAGGTGTGCAATCGTGTTGCCGGAAGAATGGCAAATGTGAAAATTGAGCAGCGCATTAACTTGAAGTTCCTTGTAAAATTAATCACCGAGTGAGTGTGTGAAACTGTTGCAGAATGTGTATGGTGATAATACGGTGTCACGGGCACGAGTGTTTGAGTGACACAAACGCTTCAGCGAGGGAAGCGAGAAGACTGTGTCGCGTATGGTCTAGGATGATGATGAAAGAACGGGTCATCATGTCACAGCAACAACAGAGGGAAATGTAAAAATACTGAATTACATTGTCCGGAAAAATCGCAGGCTCAGCATTCGAATTATAGCAGAGGAGGGCATCGATAAAGAGTCTGTCCGGGAAATTCTGCACGGCCATTTGAGCATGCGCAAAGTTTGAGCTAAAGTGGTACCAAAAAACCTCACGTAGGAGCAGTAGGATTTCCGGAAGCATGTGTACAATGACACAATGGAACGTCTGAAAACAGAATCGGACCTGTTAACAAAAATCTTTACTGGTGACAGGACATGAATTTTACGACATCATATTATCACCATGCACATCCTGCAACAGTTTCACACACTCACTCGGTGATTTCTTTAATTTCACAAGGAATTTCAAGTTAATGGGTTGTTCAATTTTCATCGCGGGATGAAAATCGCGGAAAATGTTTAAATCGCGGGGAATTTCAAGTTCAACCGCTTTCGCTTCTGTGATGTTTCTCAAAGAGATGTGCAACTCCGTTTCTCTCTTTCTCTCTCTCTCTCTCTCTCTCTCTCTCTCTCACACACACACACACACACACACACACAAAGACGCAATACGGATGGACTAGTTCACTTCGAAGCTATCAGTCCAGGGACAGAAATTAAAAGAAAGAAAAAAGACAGTATCTGAGGCAATGTTAAGGTGTGTTAGATTGTCCCTGTTTCCGTTCTCAGTTTCAAAATTTATCTCCATGACGGGACATATACCAAATATTTAGTGCTGTAATCCTTTATATAGAAAATACCTGTAGACAATTTTCATTGCATTATGTACTGAATTTATTAAAAAAAAATCGTCTCTTCCTATAGTAATATATGCTACATGGCTAATATTTCTATTTGAATTCCTTATTCTTTTAACTGTACTCTGCATGAATAATAAAAAAAAATGTGCTCAAAATTATTTTATTCGGGGTTGTTTATTTAGTGAACAGAGTAGATTAAACAGGAATACGCTATCTTGCTATTAATACAACTTATATTTTTATGTTCACTCCAGCAAAAATCATAACAATACTCCCTTTTCAATTATAGTTATGACAGTTTCTAAACGGAAAGCATTTTCATGCGCTGTGTGACATACAAGTATTCCTATTCAACATGCTTAAACAACAAAGAACTCTTCAAAAGCAAAGCGCTTGCCATTTCGAAACCACTTTATTTACCGAACTAGGTCGCGAACTAAAATGGTAGGTGCATGAATGAATCTCTTTCATGGCCCTCGTGCTGCTTTGAAGGGGATGGGCAGAGAGGGAGGGAGGTATTGTAACAACACTTCTGCCCGGAGACATCTCTTCCCTTCTAATTTACTGTTATTTGAACTAAAGTTGTAGTTCGCGAACTATAAACAAGCACGCATCTTGAAGGCTACCACGTGATCAGAAAAGCCCTTCAGTTGCTATAATGAGACCATCTCGGTCGGGAACTATTGAACTAAACGAACTGGTCTTTTGAACTGCTCTTTCCAACGAACTAGTCTTTGAAACGAACTGAACTGCCCATCCCTAAGCGACAACTCATATATATCATTCTCTTCTCGAATGCTCAAGGTTACTCTGCGCGCATGCGCTTCCCACTGCTCGACGTATACAACTCACCGGGTTGCCAGTCCCGTTATTTTTAATCCAAACCTCGGTCGATAATTAATATTCATTACTATGAAGTAACAAGGATTTATAATTAATCTGACTAGTTTGGTGATCCAAACACTGAATAATGTTGACAAGAAATATGTTTGAATAAATATATGTTGGTTATATTAAGAGTGATTGTTTTACTCAGTAGTATATATGGATACACTTTAGATAAAACACCTGATATATTAAACAAATAAACTGATGCGGTTGATTTGATGCGTAAGGCATCTGGAAATAACATTAATAACTATCTCTCATCGCTAAGGTGTGGGCAGAGAAGATTTAGAGGTTCGTCCAGGCCCTTAGCGAGACGCAGTTATGACCAGATAGGTGATATATACGTCACGGTGATGTATACAGTATGTATGATTAACAGGTAGAAAAATTAAGGGTGAGTACCTGAGAGCGAACTAAGAAAACTTTGATAAAAGCGTAGTAGTGATACTCGCAAATTCCTTAACATTTTCTAAGGGTAGCTTTTCATGCGTTCGTTCGTTTTTCTTGCGTTGCATGCGTTACAAACGCTGCATACGTTACTTGATTTTCTTATAATAACTTTATATATATGTATTGGAAATATTTTAGGTTGGCTTTGTACGTAAGCGATTACCACGTGAGTTATTTAGAGATTTTATCCGAATTTTCTTAGGTTCGCTTTCCATGTACACGGTACCTGCTCCATTATCTTTAAAGAGTTTCTATAACAAATGATAACAGAGGATGATCATACATGAAATTGCATCACAACTTTTCTTTTACTAGTAGTGAAAGAAATAATTTTCATTTTTTTTAAATATAAAATATTACTTACAGAATATTTTCTTCTGTTCTCTCTCAGTGAAAGATTTTCACTTACTAATGATGAAAGGAATAAGTATGTCCCTTAACGGTCTTTCTTAGAATACAAAATGTTTTACACATAATATTTCCATCTTTCCTTCTGGCAATGAACGAATTTTCTTAGTACTGGTGAAACGAATAAGTAAGTCAACTACTGATCTTTTAAAAATATTGATTCCAATCGTACAACAATATCCTTTTATCTGATTTCCTTTCAATTAAAGATTTTTACTTTCTTCACCAAAGGTATTTGACATCCTTCAGGTTAGTGACCTCAGACAAGGAGTAGAAGATGTATGCAGATTATACTATTTTTCTCGAGACAGTAGTGATACCTAGGTGGTAGGGTGGAGGTATCAAGGAAATATGATCCCTAGGATGGAGTCAGTGCAGTAAAGCTCTGACAAAGACGCTGAAGACTAGAGTGTGTTGACCTAACCCATTATCATTGGCCCCAAGTAAGGTTCTTGTTCTTATGACGTAGGCCAGAGGGTACTGACCTAAAGGAGATAGTTGACTTGTAGTGAAAATAAAATCGTTTTTCGACTTAACTGGAAAGAGAATATAGAGAAGAATGACTTCACGTAGGGGTTTTGCTCTGATGACGTAGGCACAGAGGGTATTGACGTAAACGACTTTTGAGAGAAAAATTACATTTTATAGCGTGAGAGAGGGAATTAAGCTAACGTAGATTTTCTAACGTTTTGTATAGTTTATCACATGATTTTATAGGATGGAAGTTTATTTTAGATGATGATCATGATTGTTTACCATGTAATTTTTGTAGCTAAAATAACATTATGATGATGTGAATACGAAAGATGTAAAAAATGTTGTTGATAATGACGCACCTATTGTTTTTGATCTTTTCATTGCAGAAACAATAGTAGTTGACAGAAATTCTTTAATTTTAGATATGTTTGATGAGATAGTAGAAGTAGAAAGCAATCCTTTATTTTTTCGAATGTTAATTGACAGCGTCGTTTAGTTTAACAGATGATGTTTAAAAGTTTCTAAAAGGTAGAAAAGTGATATTTTCCCCTCGCATTTTTAAATAATAACATTTTAGCTATGAGATGATGAAATTTAATTATTTAATATCACTATGATATGTATCTTTAATTTTGAATTTTGATGAATATTTATTTATTATTATTTTAGAATTGAATGTTTTCACCACTGTTGCCGGATCGCAGCGGTTGGCCCGATCGCGCACCGCTACAGTATTGCCTTAACGCTGCCAAACGGTGCACACGTTCCCGTGGCCGTACCGCACACACGTTAACGTTGCCTGACGGTGCACGCGTTGCCAGATCGCGTTGAAACTCCCGGAGAGTGCAAGCTTTGCTGTTGCCGGACCGCAATCGCGTTGACGTTGCATATTTTTCGCTAGCCGAACCGCTGCCCTTGCCGTACTGCACATGCGTTGACAGCGCACACGTTGTGGTTGACGGACAGGGCGTTGCCGTCCAGCGTATTGAAGCAAGACTCGTCGCTTTAAACCCCGTTGTTGCAAAACCCATTGGCACACAATGCGTTAATGCTTAAGTAGTTTTTGCACACCCATTAATACTACAGTAAGTGAGAAGCCCTCTTGTGGGTGCCGTTCAAAATGGGTGGATCAAACGTGCATACTAAAATAAAATCCATTCGTAACTGGGATACAAAGGAAATTCGTATTTGTTCTTCATGCAGATTTTGGAAGAAGGATATCAATCAGTGAGCATCAGTGTACGGGATATCTAATTTCTGGATTTTCATTAAGTGAAGAGAATCGTGTTCAATTTTTGAATGACATTGTTTACCGAGTGCTACTAAATCCTAAGAATATCGAAGAGATGATAATGCTATATGTAAATACGCAGCCTGAATCAAACCATTTAATGGCGAACTTTGAATATGATCTTCGATATTTACTAGGAAACCATAGCGGAGCTACGGGAAGAATTGCTAATAAAGGACAGATTTGGTGCACGTGAGAAGAAAAAAGTGAGAAGGTGTTTGGACTATGTGTAACGTAATATCACATTGTCATGAGTTTTGAAACCTCATTATGTTATTATGAAACTTAGTCGTCAGAAAGCATTGTTTCTTCACTAGAGGAAGTAGAAAGTGATGCGAATATATTAACTGACTTTAAATTTATTTGTCCTGCTTTATCAGTAGTAAATAACATTGAAAGTGGAAATGAATGTTTTTCTCTAAAGAAGGCAGTGATCAGTGAAACTTTAAGTGATTTCTCACACACTTCCGACTATTATCGGTAACCTAAAGTTACATTTCTAATGCTGGTGAAAGTAATTTACATAGTGAATGTAAAAGTGAATCTACAGTGAGAGTAGAAGATATTTATGGTGTAAAAGAAACTGTTCCTAATTAAAGTGATGGAAAGTCTGTTATTTCGCCTTGTCAGTGCGGGAATAATATTGTTGAGGAATTATGTATTCGGGAGACCTTAGATAATTCGATAAATATTGGAAGTTTCCCCGTGTGTCCAGCGTGATTTTCTAATATTCCAAATCAGTTAGCGCATGCTTGGCTAGAATTTGAATGAAGAGGAGCGTGCTGAATTTTTGACTTGGAATGCAGTGCTTAAACCAGGTAACCTTTTACAGATTTATAATGAATATTAAAAAACAAAAATCCTAGTGAAGTGGTTTTTAAATGTGGTTTATGGAACTCACTTCGGCGAAAGGTGATGAGGTAAGGGAGAAACTTATTTTAAAAGATATTTTATATGGTCCTGAACTTTAGCGAATACGAGAAAAGAGAAAGATGGCAGAGTGCACTCTTTGCAGTGTGGTGTATATTTCAGACTCTTCCATTTTACAAACAGCGAAATCTTATTTAAAAATAAAAACGACCAAGTGTAGTAGTTGCACTTTAAATATTACGCATCAATGCATATATGAGTGAAATACCTTATCTACATTATTGAGCATTTAGTGCATCGGATAAATGATCATAAAACATTTCTGGAATATGAGATTTATTAGAGATGGTCATTTTACAATTTCAGTGAACACATTTTTCAAGATATGTAAATTAGTAATTCGAGGCACTGAATTTGTTGCCCTCTACCATTAATGAAGAAGAGTTTTTTTTCAGTAAAATTATAGTTTGTTCACGAGAATATATTTTAAACATGCAAAGTTCTAGAATTTCATCTTATGAGTATATTGCACGTGAGTTTTGTATTGTTTCAAGTAATGTAAGTTTAATGTTACCTGCTATGATTGAACTACCATGTGAAATGACTGAATTAGGGATAGGGTTTAAAACAATGTGTATGGTTAACTGAAAATTTTCAAGATTTATAATGGAAGAATTCAAATGAATATATTTCTTATTCGAAAGATAAATGCTCAACTATGAGGAGTTGATGCTCTATTCATTTGTAAACGAAAAGGAATAGCAGACCGGATTCATAAATTATTTAAATGGAAAAATGTAAAATACTTGAATGATGGAAGTCCTTCACTTGGTACAGTTCTCCAAATCTCATTTGCGCGACTGAAAATTTCAAAGTCCGAGAAAGTGGGACATGTGGCAACAGCGGAATAAAACACTTACATAGCTGCCAACCGACACAACGGAAGTTTTTCGTGATGAAGAATGAAGATGAACATTAATATTAACGGTGGACATTGCAACAAAGGTGTAATTATTATTATTATTATTGACATTATTATGCGAGTGACATGCATATCGAAAACAGTGATTCCGTCAGATCCCCAAATCCTGGAGAGCACACTCAACTTTATTTTGTTACGGTCAAAAACGATAGAAACCTCAGTTACAACCCCTCCCATTTTGATTTTACACCCCCATAAGCTGAAAATCCTGACTGAATCCATGGTCTAAACTATGATGAATTTAATCTATTTTCCAACATTTAACGGACTTAGAAGCGGTAACAGGTAGGCACGTGGGATCGAACTCCATGGCCGACTATTCTGACCGAGATTTTATAGTATTTGTCCTAGTTTCACCAGCCGAATGCGGGGAAGGTGCCTTACGAAAAGTCCTGACCAATACCTTCTTCGCCCTTTTCCTAACCCATCCCGATCTGAGCGAAAGATGCCAAAGAGGCTTAAATAATAATGCTATATGTAAATACGCAGCCTGAATCAAACCATTGAATAGCACTGAATATGGTCAGTCGCCAGAGCTTCGTTAGAATGCAAGCACTACAGTCTACAGGGTGTACTATGAGGAAGTGAGGTTGGCATTTGAAAGCGCGCAGAGCATCCCTTACACCCCAGAAGGAAAAGAAGTAATAGACTTCAAACATTTGTGCTTGCTAGGATGAACGACGAAATATTTGGCGGATAACTATAAATCCCCAATTTTGATTGACTTCGAACTTATGATCCCATCTACTTGTTGATATAGTGTACCAGAATTGTTAAATATACACAGAAGAATTATTGATCACATTAAGAGAATGTTTAAACCAGTGGATCTTAACAGGTGTGCAGCGGAAAACTATTGTGCCGCGAGATTTGCTGGGTTTACCGCGAAACTTCTGAGACTTAGTGATTTAAAATAATTTCACTCATTATTTATTTAGAAAAAGGAACAAGAAACAATATGCTTGAGCTGATCTTTTCTAAACAAGGAAATTATTGGTTTGTTTACGCCTTATAATACAAGATTTGAGTTATTTCTGAGACACTTGAGCTCGTTATTTTTTGTGACTCCCGCATTGTTTCCATTTAGTATATTACGTCTGCCACTGGATCACACTACAAAGGATAGTGTGCCGCAAATAAAAAAGGTTGAAAACCACTGATTTAAACAATTCAGTGTGTTTAATGGGACTTGAAAATTTTTTTTTTTATAGTTTTGCGCTTTTCCCGGTGAGCATTATTATTGTTATTATTATTATATGTAAGGTGTCATTATATTATAAGTAAGATAAATTATATCTATTCTCCAGCGCTTAAAAAGAGTAAATATGGGGAAGGAAGCAGGATCATTGTATACACACCTTCCTGACATTCGCCTGGTGTATCTGCGAAGAAAATGGAATCCTTTATTCCGAATGATTTCTAGCATAATTCCCGAGTGTTGATCTGAAGTTCGTATGCACAATCCCTACAACACGGCGGTTGTTTGGTACAGTAAGAATTACTACTACTACTTGATGATAACGATGGCTGTCCAGTGTTCCATTAATTTATATTATAGGTAACAAAAATATAGAAATATTAAAATTTCAGTTGCAAACATATTTTGAAACTGGAGGGAAATCCCCCTAACGTATGCTCGATGCAAAAGTCTGATATTGGTACTAAAATGCTCACACCAATATGATGTTCATTACCTCTAGATTGTTGTTAATTTCTCCGTATTGTCTCAAATTTCTCAAGCAAACGAAAATGAAAGATAAAAGGAACACTGAAGTAGATTAAAAGTATTTAAAAGTTATCAAAAAAGAAATATTCAAGTATTTCTTTAAATCGAGAGGATATTCCACTTAAGTTTCTGTTAAAATAAATAAAAACATATTCCTAACATGTTCATTATATGAAATTCGAACTCCAGTTCATAAATATAAATTAAATGAATGTTGCATGTTCGTTACACTATAAACATAAACAACTGAGATGCCTGAGCCTTAGATGCCTGAAGGTCAGAAATAGAATTCCATTCAATAAAGTACTAAGAATGGACGGTTTCATAAATTAAATTTTAATAATGTCTTTCTCGTGTACCGAGGACATGTTAGAAGAAATAGAAGGCTGATACAGTATGAACCACTCCAGACCCACTTCAGAATTTATTTACCGAGATATTCTAATGCGTTTTAATTTTAGGCTTGAGGTGTGTTCTAAAATTAGTTTAGTATTGTAACAACATAATATATTCCAATGGCAATATAACCGTAGGAACTCAAAACAGAGAAAACTCAATTTACAGTGTTCCTCATTATGACTACTATACACAGGGAGAAAGACATGTAAAGTACGGTCTGGTAGCCGAGCGTTTAAAAATATTAACTTTCTATTCAGAAGTACGAGATCTGTGGTCGAGTTGGAGAAATGGTAGAAATATTGTTTTTCTTTAGTATACTTGCTTCTTTAAAATTAACTTTTATCTTGTCAATAAATACGGAAGCTCAGAGCTAACGGAGAAAATGCATTAAACATGCCCTACAGAAAGAAAAATAATTAGTAGTCTTCAAGTATTTGCATTGTGGGATCAAAGAGAGTTGAAAATTGTATTATTATTATTATTTATCTAGCGACAACTATAGTTTTGTTAGCTTTATTTGTAAGTAGAGCTGTGCAACGATCGGATTTCGAGCGCTCTAAATCCGAAGCCCGAAGCAGTCACGCTCGAAACGCGGGAGAACTGGCGAAAATCCACTTCGAGCAACTTCGAGCGTGAATAGGTTTCGAGAGCTCGAAAAAAATCTAGGGCTCGAACTGTTCGAGCGGAGTGCCTGCTCGAAATACGTCATCAAATTGCATTTTTGTCTTTATCTTCCTGTAACTAGTTAAAGGAGGTTCAATGTTGCCACCTAACCTAATAATAATAATGGGTTATCTAACAAAAACCTCTGAACTGGAATAGACTATATACGAAACCACGATTATAAACCATATATATGAGAATTGGTCAAAATAAGGTAAATTCACAATTTTCAACATATCTCAACGAAACTTCGCACAACTTCGTAATTTGACAAGACGAAGAACGTAGAGTACGTTCGAAATCAAAATTTGACACATATATACGAGGGTTGGTCAAAATATCGCAAATCCACAATTTTCAACATATCACAACAAAACTTTGCACATCTTCCTAATATAATACGACGAAGAACATAAGAGTACGTCCGAAATCAAAATTTGACTCATATATACGAGGGTTGGTCAAAATATCGCAAATTCACCATTTTCAACATATCCCAATAAAACTTTGCACAATTTTGGAATTTCACAAGACAAAGAACGTAGAGTACATCCAAAACAAAAATTTTGACCCACATATCGAAGGTTGGTCAAAATATCTCAAATCCACAACTTTCGACATGTCTTAACGAAACTTTGCACAAGGTAGTAATTTGACAAAATGAAGAACATAGGGTATGCCCAAACCAAAAATTTTGATCCATATATGCGAGGTTGGTCAAAATATCACAAACACACAATTTTCAACGTATCTCAACAAAACTCTCCACATCTTCCTAATATGATAAGGCGAAGAACATAGAGTACGCCCGAAACAAAAAAATGACCCATATAAACAAGGGTTGGTCAAAATATCGCAAATTCACAATTTTCAACATATCTCAACAAAACTTCGCACAACTTAGTAATTTCGAAAGACGAAGAGCATAGAGTACGCCCGAAACAAAAAAATGACCCATATATATATGAGGGTTGGTTAAAATATCGCAAATCCACAGTTTTCAACATATCTCAACAAAACTTCACACAGCTTAGTAATTTGACAAGATGAAGAACGTAGAGAGCCCGAAACAAAGCATTTGATACATATATACGAGGGTTGGTCAAAATATCGCAAATCCACAGTTTTTAACATATTTCAACAAAATTTCGCACAACTTATTAATTTGACACGATGAAGAACATCGAGTACGTCCAAAACAAAACATTTGATCCAAATATACAAGGGTTGGTCAAAATATTGCAAATCCATAATTCTCAACATAACTAACTAACTCTATGGCTTATGGAACTCGCAAGTTCATCGCCGCAGTAACAAACGTTCGCCATTGGATTCTATCCTGGGCAGTATCAAGCCAGTTTTCATCACGAACAAACTACTCTTCTAATATTGTCCTCCCAACGACGTTTCGGTCTTCCCAATGGCCTCTTTCCATCGGGCCTTCTAACCAGGATAGAATATAATCTTCGTTTTTCCCCCATCCGAGCTACATGCAATGCCCACCTTAGTCGTCTCGATTTCATTATTTTTACAACATCTGGTGAATCGTACAGTCCGTGGAGTTCTTCATTATGCAGTCTCCTCCACTCTCCAGTCATCTCGTCCCGTTTCGGCCCATATATCTTTCTCAAAACCTTATTTTCAAATACACGTAATTTATGTTCATCTGCTAGGGTCGTACTCCAACTTTCGCAACCGTAAAGTATTACCGGCAGAATAACCGTTCTGTATATTTTTAATTTCAATTTCCTTGATATTAATCGTGATGTTAGAAGTTTTTGGACTGAGTAGAAACATGCGTTCCCCGATACTAAGCGACTTTTTATTTCTTCTGTGACCTCATTTTTGCTTGTTACGTATGCTCCCAAGTATTTAAATTTGTTTACTTTTTTATGACCTCATCCCTAATTCTTATGTTTTTAATTCCTTCATGTCCTGTGCTTCGGCTTGTTATCATGTATTTTGTTTTATCTATGTTTACCTGTAGACCTATTTCATCGCACGCTTCTACTAAGATATCGGTGTTGCTTTGTAGTGCATCTATATCGTCCCTCATTAAATCTACATCATCCGCGTATACAAACAGTTGATTCAAACCATTCAATGATAGTCCCTTTTTGTCCCCTTTAATTTTTAAAATCGCATATTCTAACGCGAAGTTAAACAGTAGTGGTGACAAGGCATCGCCTTGTTTCAATCCGTTGCGAATTCTCAACGTATCTCAACAAAATTTCCCACAACTTAGTAATTTCACAAACGAAGAACATAGAGTACGCCTGAAACAAAAAAATACCATATATACAAGGTTTGGTCAAAATAGCTCAAATCCACGGTTTTCAATATATCTCAATGGAACTTTGCACAATTTACTGATTTGATAAAACGAAGAACATAGAGTACGTCCGAAACCAAAATTTTGACCCATATATACGAGAGTTTATCAAAATATCTCAACAACCACATGGGCTTGAGAAAATACGCTACTTTCCACCGTACAAACGAAACAAAAGTGTAAAATGTCTCCCGGTTCTGACGGCGTACGATAACCAGCTTAATATTACTATAAATCTTGTTGGTTTGTGTTTTTACTTACAGTGATCAAAGAATCCTTGGGGAAAACACAATCAACTTTAACACTTCTTTTTCGGTCCTTCTCGTGGAAGGACATGTTATTTCTTCACAATAACATGCTTAAATTGTGAACAACTCCTTTGTCACCGAACAAAGCTGGCTGCGTGTTGACAACAGCATGAAGTTTTATACTTTATCACCAGAGGGATATACCATTGCATGAATAAACATCGGTTTGCCCATATGGACTGACATTGATTAATAGAGATATCGGTTAACGACATGGATCGATATAATGCCATGACGAATGCTCTATTTTTAATTTTAATTTATTCATTATGAACAAAAAGGTTTGTAAAAATCGATTTATTCTTTGCAAATTATAGTTTTAGAAAATAGGTAAACTAGTGATACCGATAATCAATGTCGCTCCCACATCGATCGAAGTGGTCTCAAGCAGGGCAGATGTGGAACGATATGGATCCCATAACCGACCAACCTGCATGTGCTACAGGGGTATCAAACATTTGTTGAAATATGATTAAAATTAAACGTACTTTTTAACCAATAACTGTTAATCAATCAATTAAAACAAAAATTAACATTCAAAACGCGTCTGTGTCCTACTGGAGAGAAGTTCTAATTTCAATATTTTAGTCTAGGAATCAACACAGAAATCTCAAAAATCCTGGGAGAAATTCCACGAAATTAGATTATGTTTAACAATTACAACATTTTGCACCATCTTCATTTTTCAATTTAAACACTTTAGACTTGGGATCAAACTCACGGCCCCTTGAAAGCCCCGGATATGAAATTTCACAAAAATCGGATAATTTCTAGAGATTATGACATTTTGCACTACAAACATTTTGGATTTCACATTTTAATAATTTTGGTCTCAAATTTGTAATCAGCGTCCCAGGAAAGCCCCAAATATAAATTTTCACGAAAATAAAATGTTTTTAACAATCAGAATATTTCACGCTCCCTCCATCTCCGATTGGAAAATTCAATATCTTTGGACTCGGATTCGTAATCAGCGTCTTTCGGAACATCCGCTTATGAAATTTATCACTTTTCGGGTTGCCGCCCTCTTGGATTTCAAATTTCAACATTTTTGATACAGGAATTGAACTCAGAGCCCCTTGAAAGACCCTGATATAAAATTTCACGAAAAATCAAAATATTTTAACAATTATATTTTGCTCTGCTGCCATATAGGATTTGAAATTTGAATATTTTTAGGCTCGGATTCGTAATCAGCGTTCTTCGCAACACCCACATATGGAATATAACGGAAATCTGATAATTTTGAACATTTTATCACATTCCAAACTGCCGCCATTTTCGGTTTCTCATTGATAACGGAATCGAACGAATACCTGATTTTTAACAATTTTGACATTTCGCACAATTTAACAATTTTAGTTTCGGAATTGAATTCAGCACCGCTTCAAAGTGCCACATATGAAATTTAACGAAAAACTGATGACTTTAGCAATTATGATATTTCGCGCTGTCGCCATCTTAGATTTCAAAATTTTATATTTCTGGCCTCGGAAATGGACTCAGAGCTCCTTCAATCCCGCACATATAAAATTTCACGAAAATCTAATGATATTTAACAATTATGGCATTTCACATTGGCGCCATCTTGGATTTCTAGGTTCAATAATTGTAGCTTCAGAATTTAACTCAACATCCCTTAACTCAACATCCACACATGAAATTTCACGAAAATCAGTTATCTTTTAAAATGATGATGTCTCGTGCTATCGCTGTTTTGGTTGCAATTTCAACATATTTAGGCTCCGAATCAGCATCCTTTGGAGCTCCCAAGAATGTTAGCCTTAAACTACCTATGGAATCATGATAAAAGTTTTTCTTTGATCTTAATTAGTTATCTGTTGTATCAACGCTTTAAAGTTGAAATTATGCTATGACCAGAATAATAGCATCACAGTTGGCAACATTGTGTATTGCGTCCTTTACCAAGATAAACAGAGTGGAAGGGGAAATTTCAGGACTTTCGAGCGCTTGAATCCAAGATTTCGAGTAAAAGTATTCGAACAAATCCCCCCCAATCAGACTATCTTTTACAATGATGATGTTTCGCGCTGCCGTGGTCTTGGATTAGAAATTTTAACATTTTTAGGCTCGGAATCGTAGCCAGCGTCCCTTGGAGCTCCCAGAAATGTTGACGTTAAAGTACCTATGGAATCACGATAATAGTGTTTTAGTACTTAATTAATTATCTGTTGTATCAAAGCTATAAAGTTGAAATTATAATATGATCAGAATAATAGCATCACAGTTGGCAACATTGTGTACTACGTCCTTTACCAAGATAAACGGAGGGGAAGGGAAAATTGCAGGACTTTCGAGCGCTCGAAACTTTTTCGAGCGCTCGATTTTGTTTCGAGTGCTCGAAATATTTTCGAGCGATCGAATCCAGGATTTCGAGCAAAAGTGATCGAACAAATCTGTTCGAGCAGATTTTGTTCGATCATACTCTGCTCGCCCGAAAATGTATTTTTGTGTTTCGAGCGCTCAAAATCCGCTCGTTGCATACCTCTATTTGTAAGTGATAAGAATGAATGAAAAATTAAACCCTCAGTTAGAAGAATATCCAGGAAAGGTGTAAGAAAACGTCCAAACCCTTTTTGTTACTCTTCTTACCATATATCCACCGCACCTTTTTGACTGTCACTTAAATTAATTCTAAAATTGACTGATTTCTATTAATTTTATATAACAATTTATATAATTTTTATAAATAATTTAAGTGACCGAATCATAAAGTCGTGCTGTGTGCCGTTGCGTACCTCCAGAAAAAAAACTCCGTTTATACATAGGTTCAGTCACCAGTTTGTCAAGCCCTGCTCTAAAATGTTCCTTTTATTCCTACCCTTATCATAATTGTAATAGATTTAACCTAGTTACTTTCTTAGAAACTACAGTCGCGGAAAAGAAGGTATTCTGGGAGCCTAACACTTAGTTTCTATGTAACTTATATTCATGAACCAGACCTATCACTAAGACGTGACATGTCTGAGGAACGGCATATAGCAGACGTGCCTGTCTAGAATATAAATATAAGTTAAATAAAAACTAAATTCTAGACTCCTGGAATACCTTTTTCCGTGACTAACAAAATTCTTTAAATTAATATTTTAGTGCATCTTTATTTGAGTAAATGGTAGCGTGCTGATCGGATTGACGGAACATTTTCTCCAGACTCTGATAAGGAAACTTCTGCCAAAACTGAGAAATTAATTTTGTTTAGGCAATCTTTTTTAGTAATTACGTACGAGTGCAATGCTTTCAGAAAAGAAAAAGAAAAAATAAATCTCCCGACGGGATTTGAACCCGGAACCTCCTGAATAAACAGCATTTGTGCCAATAGCGTTTTTTTAGTGACGTATTACATGACTGCCGGTTATCGTTGTAATCCCAAACCAAAACCTGTTGGCTCAAGTGCAAACTTTTCATTCTGTTTCGACGTGCGAGAAAAATGGCGCACTACGATAAGTTTACAAGAGAGAAGGTACTCGCTTTGATTACGAAGGCAGGCTTTTCTCCGCGTTTAGCACGTGAAGCTTTTGACGTTCCTACTCGTACTGTGAGACGGTGGTATGCTCGATATCGACAAACGAATGATCCAGATCGGAAAGGATGGGTTTCGACGCCACAACAAGATGTCATGACTTCAGCAATGTCATGAAAATCCGTTTATGTCGGCAAGTCAATTAAAACACAGGTCTGCCTTTCCTGGTTGTCCTGAAACTGTACGATTGAGATTGAAAGCCGAAGGTCTGGTATGCAGACGAGCTGTAACTAAAGAACGTCTAACTGATGCACATCGCGTTGATAGGTTAGCTTTTGCTGAAGAAAATTTAGACCGTGATTGGAATCGAACAGCTTTCTTCGATGAGAAAACATTTTCAACAGCAAACGACGGTCCCGTGTCTGTCTACCGTCTTCGCGGAGAGCATTATAACGAGAAATACATATCCACTTCAAGTCGAAGTGGTAGAATTAGAGCTTCATTTTGGGGATGGATTAGTGCAGGAGGTGGGGGCTGTTTGTACCTCATACAAGGACACCTCGACCGTTATCAGCATCATCATATTTTGGAAAATGTTATGGATCTAAGTGTCCGATTGTTCTATCCGCATGGAACCATAGAGTACCAACAGGACCACTCTAGAATTAATGACTCTAATTTAGTTCAGAATTGGTTCCAAACCAGAAATGATGTTGAACTCAT